>RJWH01000241.1:552530-627033 GCA_004363575.1 Solenodon paradoxus
AAAAAAAAAAAAAAAAAAAAAAAATGCAAAATAAAATTCTTCAGAAAAAAAAAACGCTGAGAGATCTTATCACCGCTACACCATATCTTCAAAAAAGTTCAAAGAATTCCTTCAGGTAGAAAAAGATACCAGAAGAAAATCTAGATCTACACAAAGCACTTACGAACCCTAGAAATGATAAATATGTGAATAAATATAAAACCTTTCCCTCTAATTTTTATACTTCTTTTTAAAATAGTTGACTGCTTAAAGCAACAAGAGTAAGATATTATAGGATACATAACATATGTAAAATATATATATGACAAAAAATAGCTCCAAGCCTAGAGTAGAAGTTGATGTATACCATTAAAAGGGTTATTATGCATTACAGAAAAGTAGTATAATATTAGTTAAAGCTTAACTGATAGGTTCTAGTTAAAAGCAACCACTAAAAATAAAAGATAAATAATATGCCAATGTAGGCAATACAGTGACATCACCAAAAATACTCACTCTAAAAGGATACTGAACAAAATTCAAAGGGGAACAAATAACAATAGAAAACAAACAATATGGAAGATAAATCCAACCATATCCATAATCGTTTTATATACAAATAGCCTATACATCCCAATAAAAGGTCAAGACTGTCAAATTGAATTTTTAAATATCCAACTTTATATTAATAGCTTACAAGTAGATTTGAGAGGAAATAGTATTGACAGAAATAGAGAGGGACATCTGAAAATGACAAAGGGGTCAATTCTTCAAGGGACACTAACAATCTCATATATACATACATATGTATATACACATATACATATATAAAACAGTTATTCAAAATGCAAAACAGAAAAAAGAAGCAGACAAATCTTTCATTGTAGCCAAAGATTACATCGCTTGTTCCTCAATACTTGAAAATAAAACAAAACAAGGTAGATGCAAAATGAATGCAAACATAAAACATCTGAATGAGAATTTCAGCCAACTTGAAATCACTGACTTTTACAGAACATTCCACCCAATAACAGCAGGATACACATTTTTTCAAGTGCACAGAGAACATTTATCATGGGGCAGGGTCCCCAGCACATTATCATTCCCTCTAATTCTGAGTTGCAGAGGCCAACTTTAAGGTCAGTGGGACTAAGAAACTGTGGGCTCTCTGCTTTCATTCAGTCTCCACTCACAATGCAAACTGTACCCAAGTTACAATAGCCAGAAAATACTTTGGCTCTCTTTTTACCAGTGCTTCTACCACCTCCCAGGCTTGAGGAGCCTTCATTTCCCATGATGGGATACCCTGCTTCCAATTCTGCCTTTTCCCCTCCACCATATATATGTGGCCAGTAAGCACATAAAAAGATGCTCACATCAGCAGACATTGGGAAAATGCAAATCCAAACCATAGTGTACTTCATAGGGTACTTCATACCCACTAGCAAAGCTATAGTCTAAAAGGCAGGTAATAACCAGTGTTGGCAAAGACATGGAGAAACTGGAACTCTCACAGATTGAGGATGGAATGTAAACCATATGGCCATGTGGGAAAACTGGAAGTCTGGCAGTTCCTCAAAAAGTTAAGCATAGAGTTAACATATGATCCAACAATTCTACTCTCATAGCCAAGAGAAATGAAAGCATATGTCCACACAAAAACTTGTATATGGATGTTCAGAAAGTACATCATTGGTGGCCCAGCTGGTGGAGGAAAGAGTAGACTGTGAAGGGACATGCGGAAGCTTTGGGGAAGAAAAATAAATACATAATCTTGATTTTGGTAATGTTTTCATCAAATTATATAATTTAACATATGCAGTTGCCCACCAATTATCTTCAGTACAAAAAACAGCATATTCAAAAACCATACTTACAGATGATCATAAAACCTATTTCTATGTGTAACTCTCCCTATGTAAATGACCAAAAAAGTGTCTTGTTAGATATACACAAAACTAGTATGACTCGTTACCTTTGGGGAGTGGAGGTATGGGAAGAGTATCACTTTTACACTCTTTACTTCCATGTTCTTTATATTTTATATGAATGTTTATATGTATAATTTGTGTAAGTAAATGCTAATAAATCACTTTTAACTTGAAAAGTTAAATAAAAATCAACAATAGCAATACCCACCAGTTCCAAAATTAAATGGCCCTATGTGATCAAGAGGTCCTTAAGCCTGTAGAGGCATGAATTCTCCTGCTTTGAGTCTGTCATTGTGTCTTTCTCCATTTCACTATTACACATTCTAGCTGTGTAATTAAGATCCTTATGAGAGTTGAATTGGAACCTCTACCTGGAGAGCAACTCTGCTATTTTTTCCTCACTCATTCATTTATTTTAAAATGTATTAATTGTAAATTGCTTGCTCATTCGCTATTCATCCCTCCTCTCATTTGTTCATTCTGTAAACATTCCCAGGCCAGTACTGACTGGGACTGACCTGTGAGGATGGATCTCTGGCCCTGAGCCACTTTCTCCAACTTTTCCACACCAATTAAGATTTCTAAATAGACTCTGTGTAATTGGGTCTTTGAGACATCATCCCTGAAGCACCCCAAAGTCTCTAAACTGGGCACATTTCTCCTTCTCCTCTAAATTGCCTTGGGGGTTGCATGGTCCCTTGGCGCATAGGGAGCTTTCAAAGATACCTTCTTCATCTGGCCTGCCTGCTCCTGGGGAGGTTGTTGGCAGGGATGGGACACAGGGCTACCTGAGTCAGGGAGTCCCTTGCTGCCCACAGGAAACTACTGGGCACCCCATTCAACCTTGAGCTCATAAGAATTCCCTAATTCTACCAAACCTGACACCTTTCAGAGAACCCCACTGACATGTAAAGACATTGTCTAAACATCAAATTCTAAAAAGTCCCACTTAATTCTATCAAGTTGCAAACACTTTGCTAATTCTCTGAAAGTCTCAGTTTGGGAAGCTGGGTTAGTGTGAGACCCTGCATCCTGCCCACTGGGCCCCCTATGTGGTGAATGCACAATACTGCTTCTTTGGCCTGTGTTCTTCTCATTCCAACCAGAGAAGTCCCTGGTCTCTGAAACATCTTCCAGGGAGCCTGGGACATGGATCTGGGAGAGCATGAAGGTAAGTGACAAAAATGGGATGTGGGGACAGAGGAAGAGGTCCCAGGGAATTGTCTTTGCCTTTGATTCCCTCTAGCTCACTACGCGATGCTGGGCATGCCTCCTCCCCACTCCAGGGCTCAGTTTCCCCATATATAACGAGTGTTGTGGTCTCACCAAAATGTGTGACCCCTCCCATCATTGCCAGACTGTCTCCAAGCTAGACATAGCTCATATTTGGCAGCCGCTGTCAATCTCAATTTGTCTTAGTCCCAGTTCTTAGACAGGAAGAAGCTGGCTGTTACCAGGCTTGGGGCTTCAACTTGAACTTCAGAATCTGGGTCAGGAGAAGGGAGGTGGCATCCTTGTGGGCTGGCAGGGACAGGCAACAGGCAAGGAGTGAGAGAAAGGTGAGCATCATCCTCAAAGTGACACAGGGCAATGGGGCTCAAAGGGAAAGGGACTCAGGGTAGCCTGAAGAGAAGAGGTAGCATTTGCACTGGTTTTTAGGTGACATCTGACCAGGAGACAAGCAAAGGTGGAAAGGACACTGTGGCCTCTGCAGACAAAACTTCTGGTGCAGCTTTGGGAACCAGAGTCCCATAGCCTCTAGGCACGGTCCTGTGGTCCCGCTTCACACACATTCCCCCAGCTGAAGGGAAGAAGGCAGAGCAGGGAAGTTCACATCCTGAGCACTCAGGCTGGGAAGCAAACAAGAAATTGAGCTGTATCAGTGACCGTGTCCCCACTCCACCCCTGAGATTCTTTGTCCTAATTATTCATCCAGAGTAGAGTTTGCCCCCCAGCCTCAGAGCTGCTGCTTCTCGAGGGATAAACACGCACCTCCTCCCTGGGAGGGCAGTCCTGCCTGTGCCCAGAAGCCCTAGCCATACTTCAGTGTCTGCACCACTGGGTCTGTGTATGTGTCTCTGTGTGTAATGCACTTCCTATTGCTGGGAGCCTGCACGCAGAAACAGAATGAGGGTAGAAATGGAAGTAGGAGAGGAGTCCTGCCTGGGAATGACTTAGTCAGTAGCCTGGGAGCACAGGCACCTGTGTGTATAAGAGAATAAGAATGAGAATCCCTGCCACCCATATGGATGCTCACGCACCCATGTGGATGACCAGGCATGTACACACAGAAGCCTGTGTATGCTCACGGGCACATATGTGTGTACCTGGGTGCCAGATGGATGTCTGTACATACACATGTAGGAAGGTACATATGTGGTGACTCTATGGAGATCATACATGTTCCAACAGGCAGCGAGTAATATTTAAAATGAATATGCTTCCTAGAGACTTTATGGGATGAAGCACAGCATATGCAACCATGCAAAGTGGCGGCTGTAGCTGACCCAGCCCCTGGGCCGCCTGAAAGTGCATGCCATCTCTGTGCCTCCGCCCAGCACTGGCACAGCACCCACTGCAACTGACACTCTCAGATGAGGGGTGTCCCTCCAGGACCCCAGTCTCAGTTTTCCCTGCTGAATCTTGGAGGGAGCTCACAGTTCACTCACCCTTGAACCCACAATGTCTCTAGACACAGTCACGCTGAGGTCCAGTGAGGCCCAGAGACACTCTGTCTCAAGACGGATTTTGTGATCCTTCGTGTCACAGAAAGTGACAGCAAGAAGAAAAGTATATCAATGGGTGTGCAAGCAGAAGCAGGATAAGGGGAGTAATGGAAATTAGAGAGGGTTTCTGCCGGGAAAAGATCTAGAGGCAGCAGCCTGGGAGTACAGGTGTGCTCATTCATTACCTAGCACAGTATGCTTGGCATTTGCTTAATCACTTCTTGATTCTGGAATGTACAAACATGGGAGGACTAAGACAGGAAATCAGTTTGTGCAAGAAAGACATTGACTGAATTTGGTGCTCACCCAGACCCAGGCCTGGGCACCATGCCAAGTGCCCTGAAACACTGAGGAGAGGCTGAGTCATGCTCCTCAGCTGGTGAGAAGATTGTGAGGACATGAGATAGACATTCTTCTACAATAATGAACATCCAACATCTGGGGTGTAACAAAAGCAAACACCTGCTCTTAACATGGTATAGGTGTCACACTGTGGGGACGATTAGATTCCAGACTCACCTGCCAGAGACCCATGGGGTGACCTCTGTGGCACCACCTTGCATACCAGGGGATCCCTCTCAGACGCCTTCCACACAGATGCCCTAGGAGTTCATGAAGTCAAAGCACCCTGGCTCAGGGCTAGAGTAAATAAGAAAGAAGTTTGGGGGTGGGCCACGCCACCCATCAAACTTTAACTCAAAATTCCTGAAGGTCAGTCCTCACACAGGCCTTAAGTGAGGACAGCTGGATGAGCTCACAGCTAGCTTAGATACTCGTAGCCCTTCCGTGTGAGGCACGGCGTATGTCTTGTCCATGGAGATCAGAGCTGACCTAAAGAGACAAGTCAGATGTCTGCAGAGTCACAGAGAGGGGCATTCCTGACATGGGCACGGTGCAAAGTCTCGGCTCAGAGTCTTCCTTAAAGCCAACTAGCCCAGTGGTTCTCAAGGTGTGGTTACCGGCCGGCAGCAACAGCAGCGGCACTGACCTCTGGGGGTGGCTTCCAGCAATGTGTCTTTAAAAAAACTTTCTAGGTGATCCTGGAGCATGTTAAAGTTGCAGGGCCTCTGATCCAGCCCATTGTTCCCCGACTGTTGAAAGAACATTTATCTGCAGTAGTTCATGGGTGTCCTGTGAAGGGAAGATCCATGGTCAGGTAAATGTGGAGATGATATGCCCTATGCACCTTTGGAAAGTCACAAATCACGTGGGCAGATTAAAAACTCTGAGGAACCCTGCAGAACAGAGCTTTATTTACTTTCGATTAATCCAGTGTTGCCTCAAATTGATTTTTCAGATTACCTACTCACATTTCCATTCACACTCTCAGGCAAATGCTGAAAATCCTCATTTTTCACATGAGATTGCCCAAAGGCTTGGAGAGAGCCTGTGTCAGAGCTGGGAAAGAACCTAGCAATGCTTCATCGCAAAAGAGATTCTGTGATCTCCCCAGCACTCTGCACCTTCTTGTCCCTCCATCTGGACTCTGTGTCCCTCCAAAGCCCTATAGCATGGAGCTGGTCAATAGGACAGAGCTCTCTGAGTTCTTTCTGAAAGGATTTTCTGGCTACCCAGCCTTAGAGCACCTACTCTTCCCTCTGTGCACCGCCATGTACCTGGTGACCCTGCTGGGGAACACAGCCATTGTGACGGTGAGCCTGCTGGACGTCCGCCTGCACACGCCAATGTACTTCTTCCTGGGCAACCTCTCCATCCTGGACATCTGCTACACATCCACCTTCGTGCCCCTGATGCTGGTCCACCTTCTGTCCGCCCAGAAGACCATCTCCTTCGTTGGCTGCAGCATCCAGATGTGTCTGAGCTTGTCCACAGGCTCCACAGAGTGTCTACTGCTTGCCATCATGGCCTTCGATCGTTACCTGGCCATCTGCCGGCCACTCAGGTACCCAGTGCTCATGAACCACCGTCTTTGTTTGGTGCTGGCGGGAGCTGCCTGGATCCTCTGTCTCTTCAAGTCAGTGGCTGAGACAGTCATTGCCATGAGGCTGCCCTTCTGTGGCCACCATGTGGTCAGTCACTTCACCTGTGAGATTTTGGCAGTGCTGAAGTTGGCATGTGGAGACACATTGGTCAGCGAGGCCTTCCTGCTGGCGGGCGCCATCCTGCTCCTGCCTGTGCCCCTGACGTTCATCTGCCTGTCCTACACACTTATCCTGGCCACCATCCTGAGGGTGCCCTCCGCCGCCGGGCGCCGCAAAGCCTTCTCAACCTGCTCATCGCACCTGGCCGTGGTGATGCTCTTCTATGGCACTGTCATCTTCATGTACATGAAACCCAAGAGCAAGGAGGCCCACATCTCTGATGAGGTCTTCACGGTCCTCTATGCCGTGGTCACTCCCATGCTGAACCCCATCATCTATAGCCTGAGGAACAAGGAAGTGAAGGAGGCTGCCAAGAAGGTGTGGGCCAGGAGACGAACCTCCGAGTGAGGAGACCCGGGCTCTGCTGGTCAGTAGGCGAGGCCTCCATATGCCCTCAGTGAGGCCAAGGTGGGGTGCGGGTCTGTGGGTCTAGAATCTTCATGCCAGAAAAGCAGCCCTCTATCCCACTGACCCCGCCACAGACCCGATCACAAGGTCCTGGCTCCTTCAGCCACAAGGCCAAGCCCCGCCCTCAGCATCCGGGTGCTTCTTTGCCCCAGCCTGTTGGGGCTGGGCCTCCCAGCAGCAGCCCGGCTTTCCAACCCTCACACAACCCTTGCTGGAGCCTCAGTTCTCCTCCAGCTCCTCTTCCTTCCCGGGTAGTCACAACAGGGCCACGGAGGCGAGAAGCACACCCTGAGGGAGTCACACTCAGGCCTCTCTACCAAACAAGCCAGAGTGAAGGCTGCCAGTCCAGGCACTTGAGTGTCACAACAGGAGTTCGCACTTTATCCTGCAGGCATTGGGGGTTTGCAGTCCAATTACTTTTAGAAATGTCACTGCTTGGATACCAAGCGTCACCCTTGAAATTGGTGAAGAATTTGTTTTAATGTTTGTGGTAGCTAAGATGTAGTAAGGTAAATAATGTCAGACACTGCTGGGGGGGATGAAATATAATGTGAACTTGCTGAAAAGTAAATTGGAAGGATGGATCAGGAGACTTATCCTTTGACCCAACACCTCTACTTCTAAGAATCTAGTCAAAGAAGATAAATGTTCAGCCAAAGACTTATGGATAAGGATATTAAATCACAAGAGTTTTTTTGGTTTTGTTTTTAAGAGAGGAAAGAAGGCGGGGGGAGTATTTAAGGAAAGAAGAGAAGGAAGAAGCAATCTTATTTATTTATTTCGGTTGTCCCCCTAATCCCCAGGTCCTTGGGTTTTACCTGATCCATGCCCCAGCCACTGACTTAGCACCTGAGTCACCAGGGCATACCCATGAGTTATTTTTAATAACAAAGAAGTCTAAGAATATAAATACAGAAAAATGTTTATATAAAATCTGATAGAGACCAACATAGACTATTATGCAGCCATTAGAACTCTTATATTTTTTAAGCATTTTTAATGATGAGAAATGCTCAAAATGTAACTAACAGAAACAAAAGGAGCAGAATACATAATTTTGTGTTCAGTATATCTCAATTTTTTAAAATATTTTCTTATGGATTAGGATATATGAGTAAGTATGTAAACAGAAAATTCTGGAAAATGATAACCAAAGATTAACTAACAGTTGATCCCATTGGGTGATGGAGTTCCAGATAAGTGCAGTTTTCTTAATTCACTAATTACAATATTGTCCAATACTGTTAACATCCATGTGCATCATTCTGAAGAAATCAGCTGGCTCCAGGGCGAGAACAGATGAGAAGGGCCCCAGCCAGGGAACAAGAAGGAAGGAAACTGCGTCAGGAATCCAGGCACTCGATGAGGCCCAAACCAGGTGTACAGTGAGGTAGAGAGGGTGGAGCTGAGAAATATTGGGGATATACAGGTGACTGTGGAGTGGTAAGAGAACACTGTGACTGAACCCAGGTTTCTGGCGTATTTAAGTGGATGGTGCTGCCACCCTTCAGACACAAGAGGAAGAAAATAAAAGAAGACGCTGTGGAATGGTGACGAGTTGTTTTGTACAGAATATTTTAAGCATTTTTAAATTTATTTTCTTTAGTTGTTCAGCTTGGTTGTGCCCCTCAGTCCCAGGTCTTAAACCAGGGACCGTGGGATGTATGTGAACTGCACCCGGTGGATTAAACAACCAGCTCACCAGGGTGCACAAACTTTTTCTGTTTTGTTGTTTGATTTCTTTAATCTTTTTTTTAATTGCAGTTAACTTATATATCATAAAATTTACTACTTCAACTGTTTTTAGGTGTGAAATCTAGTGATATTTAAATACATTTATATTGTTGTGCAAACATCACTACTTTCCATCTGGAAAAAATTTTTGTCATCCCAAACTGAACCTCTGTACCCATAACACAGTAACTTCTGATCCCTCCCACACCCGGAGTCCTGGAAACCACCCTTCTACTCTCAGTCTCCGGGAATTTGAGTGCTCTAGACAGTACACAGAAGGGGATCACATGCTGTTTGTCCTTTCACATCTGACTTATTTCACCCAGCGCTATGTCCTCAGGGTTCGTCCCTGCTGCAAGAGCACATGACAGGATGCTCTTCTTTGTCTGGTTAATATTCCAATATATGCAGGTACCGCATTTTGTTTATCTATTTATCTGTCAGAGGACATTGGCTTGCTTCCACCTCTCGTTTATTGTCAATAATGGTGTCCACAACAGCATTTAACTGTGTTAAAATACCTGTTCAACTTCCTGCTTTCAGTTATTTGGGGCCTATAACTAGAAGTGAAATTGCAGGATAATTGGGGAGTCAAACAGAAGCTAACAGGTGTTGGCAAGAACATGGAGAAAAAACAGTACATCTGCCTTGCTGGTAGGAATGAATGTAAAAATGTGCAGTTGTTGTGGGAAACAATGTGGAAGTTCCTCAAAAACTTAAAAATGGAATTATCTTCTAATTCTGTTCTAGGTGTACTGGGTTCAGGGTATCCACCGTGTCAAGAGACACTGGTCAGTGAGCAGTTAGAAGAGTCTGCTGGTGCACCTGGTGACTCAGGTGCTAAGCCTGTGGCTGGGGTGGGGCCCTACAAAGTCCAGTCCCCCAAGTTGGTGACCAAGGGTGGGCTGGGTGGGTGGCATGCCAAGTCAGGGACAACCCAAAAAGACCCAAATAAACAAAAGTGCTTCCTTTTCTTCTTCCTTCCTTCCTGTTAAAAAAATGGACATGCCCTGGTGGAGTAGCCGTTAGGTCAGTAGCCTCCAAAGGAGCAAGTCACACGGCCCTGGGTTCAAGTCCTGGGCCTGCCAGGAAGCAACCAGTGTGAGCACTAAATGAAAATCAAATAAAGATGCTTCCTCCTCTCTCTTCCAGCCTGCCTGCCTACTCTCCTACATTCCTGCCCGCAACTATCCTTTAAAAAAAACAACGCCGGCGTGCCCTGCTGGTCTAGCGGTTTAAACCAGCTGCAGTCCACCTTCATCCCGAAGGCCCCACTTCAAGACCCAGGCTGCGAACACAGTCAGTGATGTTCAGAACTGAGTAAAATAGATCGCTTCTTCCTCCTGCCTTTCCTTCCTCTCATAAAATTAGTGGTTACGTTTTCCAATGTTTTCAATGTTGTTCTTGATAAAAATTCTAAGATAAGTTATTCCATAAAGGGAAAATGTGCAGCTGTTCCTGCTTTATTTAGGGCTGTTCTTTAAATCCCAAATGTGCTGTCATTCTTCATCGGGAAGGAGTGCAAGGGGGAAAGGGAAAGAAACGACTGCACCCAGCTAAACCCCTGACTTGACTTACTGGTCCCTCGTAAGTGCTCAGGTCTCACCCTACACGACCATTCAGTCACGAGTCAGGTCCTCATGGCGCTCCTGGAAGGAGACACCCCATTTCACAGCCCGGAACCCCCAGGCCTACACGGAGGACCTGTGGCCCCACCGCCTCCCATCTAAGGGGCACAACTGCAACCAGACCACTATTCACAGTCAACCCAACGGCCCTCCTGTGCCCACCTCACCCCGGCAGGTGCCTCCCGGGGCGGCGCACACAACTCAAGGTCTCTGAAGCCCTACTTGGCCAAAATTGCAAACTTGCGTAGTCGCAGAGTTTGAACTTTAAATTGGGCAGGGACCGTGAGGTCTCCGAGGGCAGGAAGCAAGAGCGATGTCTAAGCGGCAGGGGACAGGGAGGCTGGTCCTCGGGGTCTCAGCCCGGCCCAGCCAGCACGGCGTGTCTTCCGGTAATGAGCGCAGCATGTCCTAAGCCTCGGGTCAGCTCGCCTGGCAGCCAGCTCCTGCCGCCTGCAGGCACCGCGTCTCAGCCCACGGGACGGAGAAAACAACATCTATCTGCTCCGTTGACTCTGTTCATGGAATCCTCCGCAAACATTTAAACACCAGAATATTCGCTTGGAAAAGAGATCACGACGGCACTAATAGTCTCAGCTGCCGTGTATCAAATACTTACCTCATGCCAGACTCTGTGCTGAGGAGCCTTAGATGTGTCGTCGCACCGGATCCCCAGATCGCCTCACGAAGCAACACTACGCTCATCTCCAACTGCAGGTAAGGAAGCCGAAGCTGAGAAACCGCAGCAGGCAGCAGGTCTGAGAGCTGAGCCCTGGCAGTAAGTGTCCAAAGCCCCAACGAGGGACTGGGATGTACAGACGCCAGTCGTTTCTCTGAGTGTGCACTCTCTGCTCTGCTGCCCCGCTGCCCCGCGAGGAAGTGGTGAAGCACGAGTCCCAGAGGCTGGCATCTCAGGGAAGCTGTAACGGGCGCTTTCGTCTTCTTCTGCCCCTCTCCTCCTTGTCAAACGTCTGTGAACCCCAAACTAATATTAAGTGGTCCAAACCAGATTTACCAGTCAATGAAGGGGACACGATACTGACTTTGTAAGGTGACTCTAGGTCTGTCAGACCCCGGGGTTGGAAGTTGCCAGAAAGACGTGAGGGAACGTTTCAGAGGTTATAGAGACCGTCTGTCCGAACGACTCCATCTCACGGCAGGAGGAACTTGAAGAAGTTCATGCAGCAGCTTAGGAGCAAACACAGGAATCCGGAAAGACGCCAGAGTAGCTTTCTGAATGTCCTGAGAAACGCCTCGTACCCGAACACTTAGCGATATTTCTAGCTCCCCTCCGGTGGGCATATGTAGGAGGACAACACAGGGCCGATGTGAGGGGGCCGATGTGACACGTGTCACTTCTGGATTAGAGCGGTGGTGTGAGAAGCTCTCTCACGATCTTCCCAACATGATCACCGGCAGACGTGTTACAGGCAGATGGTGATTTACAAGGATGCGAACCTCAAACCTATACAACGTTATGATGCAATGTTCCCTCAACAAAACAATTAAGTTTTAAAATAAATTTAAAACTAAAATAACTGGTGGGTGATGTTTCCATGACGGAGCCTCCAAGAGCCAGTCTCTCGGGAGGACGACGTGGAACAAGTCCCTGAAACCCTACGAGGGGCTCGTAGCAAGAGAAAGTCAGGAGGGCCCGGCTCTAGAACCATGAAGCTGCACGCTGCCGGGTGTGCTAGTTCCCACCCCGTGCGCGGAGGGAACAGCACGGCGGCTGCTGGGACATCCCACTGCGCCCGCATCGCCGTCAGCAGTCAGCTACCTGGCAGCCGGCTGTTTTCTGATTTCATTTTTTATTGCAGTAACTTTGTCTCGCAAATTCAAATAACCTCCTGTATGTAGGTTCCTCATTTCTAGATATCTGTCAACACACCGTGCCCTCCAACACATCACCAAGTTTTCTTCACCGTCGTCCCGTGGATTCCACCACTTCCCCAACCAGCCCCTTTCCCAGTTGGTGACCTCACTTCCATTGCAAGTGTTCAAGGGTTGGTTTTGTCTCCTCTGTTCCTTTGTTTTGTCTCTCCACATTCCACCTATGAGTGAGGTCATCCGGTGGTATCTTTCTTCTTTTCGTTCATTGCACTTAACACAATCCCCACTTGATCCATCCACGTCAATTCAGATGACAGGGTTTCATCTCTTCTAAGGACTGTGTAGTATTCTGTTATATGTATGTACCACAGCTTCTTTATCTATCCATCTGACAACGGGCACTTGTTAGTAGCACGGTATTCTCTAGATATAGACTTATTTCTTTCGGGTCATTAAGTCTGTGACCTAATGGGCTGGCTTTAATGTCCACAAACGTATTACGATCAGACTGATTAAATTGGGAGGAAACTCACCATGCTCCTGATTTTGATCTTCAGAAAGAGCAGTCTTTACTGCAGGTCAGAGACTGACACACCCAGAGTTCTTCTGCCGGCGATCACAGCAGCTGCATCATTCTCTTGGCGTGTGTGCATGTATTAGGGGGACAAAGATCTCAAGCTAAGACATTTGGCATCAGGGTTTGGGACAGAAGACTAGCACTGGATCTCAAACAACTCAAATCCCTGAGCCTCCCAGGGGTAGGCATCGGAGGGCAGCGGGGATGAAGCACACAACCCTCTGATCACCACAGCTCGCAGTCTAGTCAGAGAGGGAGAGCCAACAAGTGAGCTCCGAGGCAAAGCACAATGAGATCATGTTCACGGTGCTGACCGCTGTGCGAGCACGGTGTTGTCGGGATGGTCCATTCAATGAGGCATCTGAGAAGGCTGCACAGAGGTGGTGTGTGAGCTGAGCCCTGAAGGACGGTGGAAGAGAAAGGCTGCTCCAGCCTGAGGGAAGAGCATGAGAAGTGGGGCGAGGAGGGAGAGCCTGGGCCTTGTCCACCAGTGGAGAACAGCCTGGTGACAGCAGAGCAGGCATGCGCGAAGGGATGGAGGGGAAGGAAAGGCAGAGGGCAGGCCACAGCCTCAGCGCAGAAGCCCCCCAATGCTCTGACATTCCCATTTGGTCTTTGTGGTAAAGGATGAGGAAAAGAAACGCAGAGTCAGGTCATTTCATAGCTGTTTCTGGCTTGAAATCACCCTCCCACCTGCGTCCAGCGTCAGAATTCGAGGTTGACGTAAGACGTCGTGCCGCAACGCACCCAACAAAGACCGAGACCTAGTACTTGAATCTGAGCTACTGTGCGCGTGATCCAGTCACCTGAACTTAGAACCCAGAAAGGTGCCTCCTTCTAACTTCCTCCCATATTTCAGCTTTCACGTCCCATACTCAAGAGACTCTCAGCAGCGTTTCCTAAAGCCCAGAGGGAGGCAGCGATAGCTCCAGGGTCACGGAGCGAGGGAACGACTGTGAACTGTCAGATGGAAGCTGTGTCTGTGTTCCCAGCCCCAAGCACAGCGCCCAGCACACAGCAGGTGCTCTGTTCCGCTTTGGTGAATCAGTGAATGATGTGCCCCCACACTCAGGCAGGTTTTTACCGTTTTGCCACACCTCAGCAAGAGAAGTCCTTCCTTCGTGCGTGTGGCTAAGACGGTCAGTTGCTGATTCAGCTCCATCAACTGCCCCTGTACCTTCCAAAACCTCCCTTAATCACCCTGACTCGGGCTGGAAGAGGGAAAACGGGCAGAGGCTCTGAAGGGAGCAAAGTCGTGACAGACCGGAGCTCCTGTCCCGGAGGCCGACAGCACAGACTCCTGGTGCCTGTGGCTAAAGACAGTCTTGATTCTGGAGCCTCGGTGATAACATGTTAGCACTGGGCAGCTCGCCTGCACCTTCCCATGCATGTCTCCTGTGAGCTGCTCAGCATCCACACTTTGCAAGGAGGAAACCGACTCAGAGAGGCCAAGTGACGTGGTCAACATCACGTGGCTAATTCTGCTGAGGCCAGGCTGCAGAGCTGGGTTCTCTGACTCGTGCTTTATCTGTTGGGTGACTTCCCCCGGCAGCACTTGCTGCACGAGGTTCCGGGAGGAAAGAGAGCGCTCTGCTTGTGGTAGAACGTGAAGGGATAGCCAGGGCTGAGGTAACGCCAAGAAGGGAGCCGGGAACGACGAGGGGCAGGAGGGAGAAGAGAGGACACTCGGAGCTGGGCTCTGAAGGATGGGCAGGAATGCCCGCTGTGGGGAAGGGAGGACACGCCTGGATAAAACTTCCGGGACAAAGGAATAAAGCTGGGAAACGATATGGTTCAGTCAAGAGACAGTCCTTCAACCCCTCAAATGGTGGATGCAATTCAGCAGCAGGAATGAGGAAAAGTTCAGCCTCGAAGAGCAGGCAGGGCTCCAGTGTCACAGGATATGGGCCACAGTCAAGCAGGCACGAAGGGGCTGAGGAGGAGTGATAACATCTTTTGAAGGATAAAAGTTCATCTTCGCATCTCTCTTCTCTCCCTCTCCTCTCTTCTCTCTCTCTTCCTCCCCTCCGTCCCCTCCCCTTCCCTCTCTCTTTCTTGTACCTTAGACATCTCCCGTGTCCTAAACAGTCTGTGTCGTGCAGACAACTGGCATCTCCCGAAGAGGCAGCGAGACCAATCATGAAAGTCACCAGGGGAAACCTGCCGCCTCACCCCTCTCTCCTTTAGGAGCTAGTCGGTGAGTGACAAAGCTTCCGCCAGAGTAGAATCTGGTTTCTCCTCCTTCTACGACATCACCGCCAATATAATTGATCCTAAAAAGCAATATGGAAGCCAAGAAGTGAGTCACTTGGCTCTCATGACCAGCGTTGAGTCCAGTGACCAGCAGCTCTATCGACGTATGTTCCTGTGTGTTCTTTTAAATTTCTTGTAAAATGTATGGTCTATGATTCCTTAAGGGAGAGGAACAGAAATTAGGCTTCCACATTTTGTGCTGTGGAAATGTCCAAGCTTTCAACCTTTATAGGAACACGATGTGAGCAGCACGCATCATCTATCTGCTTCCAGAGCTCCACTTACCTACTTCAGGGAAGAGGAGGCAGCCTGTTCACTGGCTTTTCTTACGGCTGCGGCCCCCCCATCCAAACAACACCCAGCGGAGAGCGGGCACTCAGTGTTCAGTGAATGGACAAACCTGAGACACCGTGAGCGTATTCTGTCATGTGAAGTCATAACCCCCAAATGATGCTTCCTTTTAACAGCCAAGAACTCTTGATTCCAAAGGAGCATGTCAAACATGGAGCCTATTCTGCAGAGCTGAGAGGGCCAACTTGCAGACCTGGTGTCCAAAGCTCTGACAGACGGAGAAACTAAATTCCAGAGGGAAGCAGAGCTGACCTCCCCGGGTCACACATCCAGGCTGCTGGTGTCCTCGCCAGCCAGGCCTTTCCCGAGACTTGTACGGTGCAGGTGGGAAAGGAGGGAGGATGAGATGGATGGGGCAAACCAGACAGCTGTCACGGGCTTTGTCCTGCTGGGGCTACAGGAGAACCCCGATGTAGAGCTGGTCTTGTTTGCCCTCTGCCTGGGCATCTACTCCGTGGACGTACTAGGGAACTCGCTCCTCGTCGTGCTGAACGTACTGGACAGCCGCCTGCACAGCCCCATGTACTTCTTCCTCAGCAACCTCTACCTCTTGGACATCTGCGGCACGTCCTCCTTCGTGCCACTGATGCTGGTCAACTTCCTGGTGGCCCAGAGGACCATTTCCTTTGCTGGCTGTGTCCTACAGATGTACGTGACCCTGGCGCTGGGCTGCACAGAGTGCCTGCTCCTGGCCGTGATGGCCTATGACCGTTACGTGGCTATCTGCCAGCCACTTAGATACCCAGAGCTCATGAGCCCGCGGACGTGCACACACATGGCAGTGCTGAGCTGGGGCACAGGCTTCGCCAACTCATTGCTTCAGTCTGTTTTCACCTGGAGCCTCCCCTTCTGTGGCCACAACGTCATTAATCACTTCTTCTGTGAGATCTTGGCGGTGCTGAAATTGGCCTGTGGAGACATTTCTTTTAACGCACTGCTGTTAATGGTGGCCACAGTCGTCGTGTCGCTGGCCCCACTCGTGCTCATCTGCCTGTCCTACCTTTTCATCCTTGCCGCCATCCTTAGGGTGCCCTCTGCTGTAGGCCGGCGCAAAGCCTTCTCCACCTGCTCTGCCCACCTCACGGTGGTGGTGATTTTCTATGGGAGCATCTCCTTCATGTACTTCAAGCCCAAGGCCAAGGACCCCCGCTGGGACAAGATAATTACATTGTTTTATGGGATTATGACTCCCTCACTGAACCCCATCCTCTACAGCCTGAGGAATGCAGAGGTGAAAGCCGCTGCCATCGCTCTGCTGCAGGGAGATCTGCTCTCCAGGAAAATGTCCCACTTCTCCTGCTGCTCTCCAGCTCTACTGGGCAGGACAGGCTAGGTTACATTATGCTGATCACGGCAAAGCCTCGGTGGCTGAAAACCACAGAGGTTTATGCTCCCTCGTGCTGCAGGTTTGGTAGAGATTGGCTGGGATCCAGGGGGATGCTCTGCTCCATCATCTCATCCTCCCGGGACTCAGCATAGCTAAGTACCTACACGCTGGGCCATCGCTGGCCACTGTGACCAAAGAAAAATGGAAATTGACAAAGCCTACATTGGTTCCTGAAACTGCCTCTCTGCAAGGACACACTGCTCTCACTTACAGCTCACAGGCCAAAGCAAGGCCCGTGGCCACAGCTCGCATCGAGGGGGAAGGGAAGCAGACCTGCCCTGTGTCTGGAAGGAAGGAGAGGGAAGAGTAAGAAATGTGTGAATCACCTAACGACTACCATCCCAGAGAGCCGACCCAAGAGCTTCAAGAGATTAGTCTTCCTTCTCTCTGACCGTCCATCCTTCCCTGGCTGCGACCAGGTTATCATCCTCAGGAAACTCTGGCTGGCTCCTTTGTGGTGGCTTCTACTGGGTCCAGTTAGCTAGATGGGAAGCCTCCCAGAATCTGCTTCCCTTAGTGTTCTGGGTTAGGGTTAACCACAGATTCAACTGTGTTACGTTTGGCAGGCAAAAGGGAAGCTGTGGGGGCAGTGACAGGCTGACACCAATCTTTTTATCGATGAAGGGATTCCTCCAGGTCCCCTCAGATCACTCATTCTTCAGCTTTACTGAGTCCAGGGCCAAGAGCACCTCTGTGTCAGAGTCCTAGCTTGTCCTACAGGTCACTGATGTCATGAGATCGTGTGGACAAACACAGCAAGGCAGCAGTGTACCTGCACACTACCGCCTTGGACTCCAGGGAGGCAGACGCTGTTTGCACTGGGCTCCCCTGCCCCTTTGAGACAAGACAGGAGACAAGCAGACACTCCCATTTGGGCAGTCTGGAGACAGGCTTGTGGACCTGCCCAGCATGGTCTTCTTGCTGGTCCTCTTTCCCTCTGCTCCCACAAGAATCTCACATACACCTCTAACTCAGAATATCCCAAACTGAACTCAGCATTCTGCCCCATCTCAGGGAAAGGCACATCAATGCCAAGTCACCCAGCTGTAAGTATGGCATGTGCATAATTTTTCTCATCCCTCACTACCCTACATGCCCAGTCAGCCACTAATCTTACAGAGCCTTCAACTAATAGATCCTAAATCGGTACCCTTCTCCACAGATACCTCCTCAGCTCCAGCAGCTCATTCTGACTGGGCTCCCATCACCCCCACTGATTTGTCCCAATGGCCCTCTTGCCCTCCCCTCCCCACACCCATGTTCCCAAGAAACACAGGCAACAAAGAACCAGCAAGTACTTCATTGGAGACACCCAGTCTCTGCCTGCATAGCTCAGGATACCGCCATCAAGCCCTAGTCCCAGTCCCCTGACTGGAGACCCCCTTCCTAGCACAGCACAACCCATATGTCTCCTCTAGGAAGGAAGCCAGAGTCAGAGGTGCTGAGCTTTTGGGAAGATGTCACATCTCCTGAAAGGGTGGTGTCTCCAGGGAAGGAATTCGTGTCCTCGGGAGGGCTCCATGCCCCTGGGAAGGGCTCCTTTTTTCTAGGAGGGACTCCTTGGTCCTGATGGGCTCTGAGGCCCTACAGACTCCAGCTCTTAACCAGGACTCCACGGATGCAGGAGGACTCTGGGCCCTCAGGAGATGCTCCAGGTCCCCAGAGGAGTTCCACTTTCTTAGGAAAAACTCATATCCTCAAGAAATACAACATGTCTCTTGTCCAAGAGAGGGCTCCATGCCTCCAGAAGAACCCCAGGAGCTCCGCCCCTAGGAAGAGTCCATGCTCCCCGAGGCCAGGCCCAAAGCCCCTCTCAGCTGGAGCAGATGCTGCTGACAGCAGCCCCTCCTGGGCCCACCAGGCCCAGCTCCTCCTGTTCATTGATGCACAGCTGGTAACCACAGCCCCGGGCCCGGCCTCGGGAAGGGACCCTCTGCTCAGTCTTGGCTCGAGGGGGCAGCAAAAAGCCCACACTGCCGGCGATGAGCATATGCCAAATGCTATGAATGTAGAAGTAGTTGTCGCGGGTCTCCACAAAAGCATAGAGCAGGACGGCACTGCCAGCAATAAGGCTGCCCGGGCACAGGTAGAAAAGCCAGCGGCGCCAAGTAGGTGGGTAGCAGTGCCGGCGGCGGACGCTGCGTACTGTCTGGAGGAAGCAGAGAAGTGGGGCTCAGGAATGTGAGCTCCTGGAACCACAAGCCAGAGCCAGTCACACTCAGGCTTCCCCCGAGCCCTGGCTGTCACCGGAGATACCAGCCAAGACAGGAGTAGGCAGCATGCACAGCACATAATGACAATGGGAGGGTTCAAGCCCACCTTCAATTGGGGACACACAGATCCCCAGGGCCCTGAACCCAAGTCCTGCTGGGACACCCCTCCCAGGTTTCCCCACTCTTACCCAGGCTGTGGCCAAGATTCCCAGGGCAAAGAGACTGGGTCCAAGCAGGTTCCAGAGTCCATGACGGTCAAGCTGCAGCGCCATGGACAGCAGCATGGCCCCCAGCAAATACAGCACCTAGAGAAAGAGGACTCCAGGGGCCGCACCAGGACGGCAAGATGCACTAGGTAATGTCCCCAGGAGAGGATGGCAGTGCATCTCAAGCAGGCTTTGATTATGACTGTCCCCCGGATCCCCTCTAGACTGACCTGCTTGACCACAGGCTGTAAACGAGCCATGGCAATGACAGTGACCCACACGGACATTAAAGAGCCCAGGAAATCACAGAACTGCAGCACGTCGTAGTCCATGATGCAGAAAACCACAATGCCTGGCTGGTCGCAGGCATGATAGAACTGGAAGAAGAAGCGACAGACACTGAGTGAGCATGGGGCAGAGGCCTAGCTCTACAAAACTGGGGAAAGAGGTCATGGGTGGTGAGTTCTGTCAGAAAAGAGGGCCGAGGTCAGGGTGAGCAGAATTGGGAAATGCTCCACTCCCAAATGCTGAGAAAAATGTGGTAGTGGCCTGCTTCGCCTCTAAGCTGTGTCTGTGTCTGCATGTGGCCACTGTGACCTCACGTGACCCTTCCTAGCATTCCCGCTTCTGGAATGTATGAAGAGCACCAGGCCGGGAGGTCCAGGTCTCCCAAGCTGAGGCCACCCTTTCCAGACCTCCTCAGGCTTACCGTCAACCCCAACCCTAATGCTCGTCCTGCGCAAGCTCTGAAACCGACTCTGCTTCTTTGCCAACCCAGAATCCATGCTTCCCTGCATGTCCCAGCCTTACCTAAGAGTTCAGACTCAGAGCTGAGATGTCAGACTTTGCGATAACTGGCCCTTAGGCAGTCCCTAAGCTGTAGAGAGCACACCGTGAGGAAGATATAGGGAAGGACAGTGTCCACCTGCCCTACGCTGTGGGGAAAGAGTGAAGATTAGGATGATGAGAAGCTCCAAAGAGGGTAGAGGGGACACAGTGGAATTAAATCAAGTTATACCAGGTACTCCGTTAAGAAATCAAGGTCTACCGTCTCCCTGGGCCTCCGACCTCCTGCGTTCCCTTATCTGTGAAAAGATTGTGAAGGGATGACCGAAAGTTCTCTGTCTTAGAACACTTGCTGTCAGCTCTTCATTTCTATGTAGAATTTATGTGATCTGAGTATTTACTGATGCCAAAGACTTAAGGACAGTATAGTTTTAAGAATATCTTTGGTGGAAGAAGACAGGAAGATGTGTCCCTCTGTGTCGTGTGCCTTATAAGGCGCTGCAAAGACACTGGAGAGGACCCTCTGAGGACAAACATCACAGTGGCATGCTCACGCCACCCATCTGTGACATGCATTCAGCCCCGTGGCAGGAGGAATCGGTTGTCGCAGGGTCAGAAGCGGGGTTCGCAATAAAATTAAAAACCTATGATGGGACCTCTAGAAACTCGATCAAAATCTATTCACCAGAGTGGCACTGGAGACATGCCAGCAGATTTTAGAGGATAAAAAAAAGTTTAAGATTCCGTGAATCAATCTGTTCGATCTCTGTCCCCTGCATATAACTCCAGGTCCTCTGGGAGCCACGGCTCCTGGGGACATCTCTTCACAGGAGAGTCTAGTTGGTGTACTCGTCAGGGTTGAACCAAATGATCAGGCAGAAATGAAGGTGGGGGACGGTGGCTGTGTTGTGACACACAAAGGTGGTCTTTGAAATGACTTGAAGGTTAACAGAAGGGTCCTTTAGACACTTCTTTCAGCCCAGTTTATCATTCCATTAAAAGGCAACCCTAAGTCACAAGGGTTCTGAACCCAAACAAGAGGTGGCCTTACAGACTTCAGCGAAATAGGTATCCAGGCCCTGCTGAGGCATGTCCTGCGTTGGGCAGAGGCCAGGGAGATCCATCCACAGCTGAGGAAGGCAAGATTGCTAAGCAGTCACAAGTCAGTCACACCTCAGCAGCAATGGATTACCTGTAACTTCTGGGAAGAATGGAATTGGGAGACCCCAGTCTCCTGTTTGAATGAGTTAGAGTTGAGAATGAGAAGGTGCAGGAACGATCAGGAAGAATAATTCAGGAAAAACAAGTGCTATACCTGAAACTCATTTCACAAACCTTGATACCCCACCCTCAATCACACAGCATCCCACTTAGGAAGGAGCAGATAGGAAGCTGACATAGGTCTGTGTGAAATCTGACGGAATCCAGCCCGGTGCAGAGTTGCCACCAAAAGAATGGGAAAACATTTAGAAGTTCAATCTAGAGACAAAGAAATTACTGCTGTTTCTTTCAAGTCTGTTCAGATCTTACCCAGTCCTTCAAATTGTAATAATATAATCTCAACAAACAAAAGGGAAAAGGGAAATATATAGGGCAGGAAGAAGTTAGAAGTTTAGAAAATTAAAAAAAAAATAAAACCAACTTAAGGAAACCTGGGAAACCTTGGGTTTGATTCCTTTACATTTTAAACTGCAGGAATTAAATGTATGTATCTATCTTTCTCTCCCTTCATTTTGGAGGTAAAGAATGTTGCCCCTTCAAGAAGAAACTGCCTTGGGATGATCATCTTTTAGTTGAGTACCCAGGTTTTTGAAAGGGCTTCTAAGTCTGCGGACATGGTAACCACTTAATATACTATTAAAGTGAGAAAACGAATTCTCCCAGGGAATCTTTAAGAAAACTTTCATGTGAGTTGGCATTCACATTAGAATTATGCTTGAATATGCCTAAAATGTTTAATTTTCAATTCTTTCTTTCTCTTGTATGTGCTAATTAGTTAGTAGTTAATTTGGTACCTAAACAAACGAATATTTTGATCTTTCTCTACTTTAGCTTAGGACATTGATCATTCTCTACCTCCAATATTGTATTATGATTTGGATTTTATTTTAAAGCATTAATTTTACATTTCTGATTTAACTAAGACAGGCCCCCTATGCCTTACTTTCAAGTATAGAGAAGGAAATACCCAAACATTTTTGGAAGAAGGACTAATAATAAAGTCTTCTATCTATGATAGGTTAGGATATGTATCGGCAGGGAAAAAGAAAGCAAACCTGTATCATTTAATATTGAGGACACGTGTAGGAGAATAATTAAGAATGATAATCTCCTAGAAATTTCTCTGTACTTAAAAAAAAAAAAGTAATGAATAATTAGAGATCTTATCTCTGAAACGGAGTGCTTTCGGGGGAGAAATCATCTTATTAATGTTGTATGACTGATTATTCTCCAAGTATACTAAAAGGGTAAAAAGATTGCAGAAAAGGTTGTAGAAAATTCATAGGGGTAAAATTTAATTAAAATTGAAGTTTAATTAAAATTGAGGGAACTGTTGTTCCACTGAAAATTGTGGGTTCATTTTTAAACTGGTTTTTAATGCTAAAATGTACTCCTGCTGTCAATATCAATTTTTTAAAGTGGTAGCAGTGACACAGAAATGAATGAATGTAAGAAATTTAGACAACAAACTTACTTCTATTAACATAACTCTACTCTGATAAAATTATCCTCAACCGTTTTTTCCTGTGGAATTTTATATTTTTACAACATAACTATAAGTCATCTAATATTCCAAGACAGTCTCCAGGCACTACAGAACGTAAAAGTGGAAATGCAAATATATTCATTCCTTGAGAAGATGGGGATAATTGCTCTCAGGATACAACAGAATTTACTGTTGCTCTCGTTTTCTGCTTCCTTTTTCCTTGGAAACAGCCATGGGATTATGCCAAGAGCCACTGAGAATAACTTGTGGTCTGAGGAACAGAGAGGTAATGAAAAGGTAGGCTTGCAGCCAGGTGTGAGCAATTAGCAAGGAAGGCTGAGGGGGCCCAGGATGTCAGCTCTGTGGGTCTCTGGAGAGCCGATTGTGAGTGGGTGGCACTGTGAAGGATGCAGAGATTGAACGGTATGGGTTGGAGTTGTACAGCTGCAATGTGTGATATATTTGCCCTGACGATTCCTCCTATTTGGCTTGGTTCTCAATATACTCCAGGACAGCTGAGAAACCAAGTCAGGTTAGAAACTCATCAGTGCACACTCTGCCCCAGTGAGAGGGGAGCAATGAAGTTCAGTGGTGATTACCTGTGAGGCATCTGGAGACAGGTAAGAACTTTGATTCCATCATTTACCTTATACCTTAGGCAAAGTACTTAACCTTCCGTCATCTACAAAAGTGATGATGATAATGAAAGTACCAATCTCTATTATTACAGTGTTTTTGTAAAGATTCGATTAGCAATGCCTGGCACATAATGCGCATATTCGGTAGATACCATGTTGCTTTTATCATTACCTGAATTGTCTGACTACAATACAACAAAATCCAGCGCTGAGTTTGTGGCCTGTTGGTTTGCGTTTGTTTCGTTTTTTAAGGTATTTCCACATCTGTAAATTCCCGAAGAGCAAACCTACTGTCTGCTCTGAGGCTTTGGGGCGAGAAAAAGTTGCCACTCCCAGGTGCAGATGGCTCTGAATTTGAAAACAAGGAAGCAAGTTCTCATCTACTTTTCTAGTACTGCTACCTGCCATATGACCAATGAGTCCTTAAATGGAAACTGCTGAGAAATTAAGTAACGGGAAAGGAGGGACAACAGGCAACCTTCCCAAAACTGGACGCCTAATTGTTCTCCATTTTGGTCCCTGTGGAAAAGAAGAGGACTTAGAGCAAGACTTTAGGCAACACTTTAAAAGACAGTATCTTTCCCTTGATCTTTTGCTTATTGTCACATTTAAGAGAGTGGAAGCTCTGAAAGTGGTGTCAGGCACCTTAGGCTCCCCCATTTTCCTACTGGGTATGGGGGGCTGGGTTATCTTCTCTTCTCAGGTTGGTATGTCATCGTATCGAGAAAGTGAGAAATCATCCGGTCCTAAACACTCTGGAGCCAAAACCTAGGAAGCTTGTGGGGAGCAGGGATAGGGACACAGCCCACAGGCCAGGCGCCTGGGGCACTTGGCTGCTCCTCCTCAGTAGGAGGAGATACAGTATATCTGCATGTGGCCAAGTGGGTAGAACACTGTTGCCAGAGGATTTGGTGGGTAACAGAATAAAGAGCATCTGGCAATCAAAACAAAACCAGTGTCTAATATAAAAATAGAATGAGGCACTGTCAGAGCAGGTTTGATAAAGGGACCAGTCAAGCATAAGTGGGGTGTGCTGTTCTCACCAGCTTAACAGGCCAATGTCTCTCCACAGGGTAGGGGTACAGCCTCCTCTTCCTCATCTGTGGATGAACGTCCCGGAGGACCCTATAACATGACTCTGAGTTTCAGATTTGTCCCTCACTTTCCCCTTGACAGTAAGTAGGACTTTTGTAATTTGGATATATGTCTGATCTGCCGATCCTGGACAGGAGAGACATGTATTCATTTCTGTAACATCGCAAAAGTTTATATCTAAGAATTTTGCAGTGTACGGAGGCAGTCACTGCATGTCACATGATGCCAAGAGCCCAGTGATGAGATGAAAAGACCCTTTGATGCAGCATCTCAGAGGAAAATAGTCGACATGGGGATTATGTGACATTACCAGACTCACTCCTCTACATTTCCTTATAATACCTGTGATGCTTCCTTATAAGAAGAATTCTTCTGATTAAAGAGGAATGGAAAAACATAGGGAAGGAATTGTGGAGATTCTTGAATGGGAAAAGGAATGTTTAAAATCATACTAATCTTTACCAAATATGCTCCTTGGATTTTTATATCACATTTCTATTTCCCATGGTGTCTCAGGACATAGTTGATTCCAGAAAGTTTCTTAGGGTTCTGAGAGTCAAACTATGAATATCTATAGAGATCCCTTTGGTCTTCTAAAAGACCTCAGTCAGTCTTCCTTAATAAGAAATTAAGAAGGTATAGCAACTGAATGGGGAGATGCCTTTTCCTAACATAACAACATATGAGAGATCAGGACAGTGGGGAGAGAGCAGGAGCACAGGACTACTAGCTCTCACATCAAGAACAAACGTGAGGGAAGTGAAGACTCTCCACACACCAATGTGGGCGACAGTTTAGATTTCCTGTCCCCACACAGAGAAGAAAACGGTGAAGGAGAAGACACGATGCCATACTGTAGGACAGGGTTTGTTGGCCAGTGTGTTGAGGACAAATTCTCTCTGCTTTCAGGGTGGACAGACAGGGTATGGGACAACTGGAGGCCCCACACTATCTCTAGTGACTGTTAAGTGGCAAATAGCCTTGTCCATTTATCACAACGTGCCTTACCAAAGCGACCACGTGGGGTGCGCCCTGGCGGAACAGCAGCTAGGCACCGTCCACACACCTCTCAAGGTCCAGGTTCATGTCCCGGGACCAGTGGGAGCAACCAAGATGAACAACTAAATAAAATGCTTCTTCCTTCTCTCTCTGCCTGCCCGTCTCTGCTCACTTCATTCCTGCCTGTGCGTTTCCTTTAAAACACAAAAACAAAAAACAATCACGCTGTCCATGTGGCATGATGGATGTCTGGAAGGCAGCGCTGTGCAGAACGGCGAGGAGGAGCTATGCTCACACTATGAAGCGTAGACATCCCCAAACCCAAGGAGAGCATGGTGGAAAGCAGGCCCTCAGCCGCCACCATGGATGGGGCCCAGGTGGGGACAGGGGCCACTGCGCGCCACCGTGGATGGGGCCTGGGTGAGGACAGAGGCCACCGCGTACCGTGGAGAAGAACATGGTGAAAGCGTAGACAGCAGCCTCCAGCACGTATCGGCTACGGACGGCCAGGACCACAGGAGGCAAAAACATGAGGTTGCTCAAGCAGAGCAGCAGCGTGGACAGCAGCTGGAAGCCGTAGGTGAGTGCGTCGGCACTGTCTGTGCAGCCCCAGCCCCGCCACCCTGCAGTGGGAAGGGCACAGGGTAGGAGACTTCAGCAGGCACTTCTGCTGGGACCTCTTGCCAAGCCCCACACTGTGGCTAGAGGAGGGTGGTCTCACCAGAATCTGCACTCCCCTTCTCTCCAAACCTACCCCCAGTTCAGAATGCTGCCCCTCCCAACACCCCAGGCCACCCCAGGCAGCTCCCTTGCCAGCCAACCCTGCCTGCCGGCTCACCAGCCTTGCACTCGCAGGCAGCGTACAGGTAGTTGTGTGTGCGCAGCAGCTTGCATTGGCCATAGGGCCCACAGTCATCCACACATGGGGACAGGAAAGTGCGCAGCCGCACCTCGGCTGTGGCATTCTGGCACCGCACAAACCTGCACACACCAAGCAATCACCTGGGGTTGGGGTAGGAATGGGGTCCTTCCCAGGGCATATCCCACCCTGCCCTGAGCAGCTCACCGAGGCCCCACCCCGCACAGGGAGCGGAGGGTCAGAAACCAGGTCCCGGTCTGTGGGAAGGGGATTCGTAGCCTGGCCACCCTGGATGCAGCACTGACAGAGAGGAGGAAGCCAGCCAGGGACTCTGAACAGAGAAGGGAAGAGAGAGGAGTTAGTAAGGAGGAGGGATCAGTGAAGAGTCAGAACCAAAAGAATCCTCACCCACCTGCCCCCATGCACCTCCCTCCTCCATACCATCTTCGCATCCCCTGCCCCGAACTTCCAGCCTCCTCTCTCCCCATTCCTCGCCGCACCTTTGGAACAGGTCACCGCAGCATCCCCCAGGCTCAAGGGCACCTCGTGAGTCAGACACCCAAACACTGTCACATTTTCCTGGCGTGAGGAGCTCTAGGGAGGGTAGGTATGACGATGAGGTTGTCACACCTGCCCCACCTCCCAGGTCCTCGCACCACCCAACCCCCAGACTCCTATATACCCGTTCATCCCTCCCCAGAAACTTCTCCAGGCCTCCACTGGACACCCCTTTCCTGCAGGTGCTCTCTCTTGGCTGGCCTGGCCTCCCTCTTCCCTTTCCCCGTAAGGACAGAAAATGTCAAAAACATCAGAGCTTCCTTCCACAGCTGAGATCTTTCATATCTTTCAAAGACTGATGAGAAGGTGAAGCCAAATTTTGAATCCTTTCTTTGGGCAGAATTGTTTCAACTCTGTCCAGACAAGAGAGAACATCTTTTTTTCAGTCCTATCTAGCTTGTAGTGGGGACGGGAGGGGAGCTGTGACTGGATATGGACAGTAGTTGTGAACAAAGGTAACTAAAAGGCTTTCTATCATCCTCACATCTTCACCTGGGCTTGAAGGCAGGTGTGTAAAGAAATGTACTCCTCCTCAGGTGACGTGATCCTGGGCACTGAACTGTGGTAAGAAAATGCCTGAGGGATTAAATGTAGCAACCTAGCTGGATGAAAAGAAACCATATAGCCAGAGTTGCAAAAGTAAGGGGTTGTCCACAGACTGAAGGGAACAGGATGTTCTAATTGCCACTTCTTCAAAAGGGTGTGAAGCAACTTATTAAATATATACAACAGGACAAAATAAATGCACGAGAGAAATTTAAAAATCAGGGTAGGAAAGTAAGGTCTGACCTAGAGGCAGGTCATCTATCTGATGCCAACTTCCAAGCAACCAAAGCAAAGAAGGAAAGATGAGAAGCTGCCAGATTTGTTGGTGTGTGAAAGTTCAGCAGCCTCGGGAAGTGCAGCATCCAAAGGATGGCTCTTGGAAAATTCTCAGGACAATAGCAACTGCATCCTATCCTCAACCACGAGTTTCATACAGCTTGCTGCTATTTCCCTCAGTGCAAGCCCAGCACAATCTGCTAAAGTATTGCTCAGTAAAAGTTATAGGCAGGAGCCAAAGGAAAAAAGTCCTCTAGGTTTGCAGTTCTCTGACCCAAATGTCCAGTTCATGAGCCCACAGAAAAAGTTAAACTATTTGCAGGCAAAGATGACAGAGATACACCTATAACATAGCTTTCAGAATAAATGCAACAGGCTCTCTGCAGTGAGTAGCAAGTGTCCTAGCAAGAGGGGGGTGGGACACAAGCAGAGTGCATTCAAGCAGATAAACAAGAAAGCAGAGAGGGACAGGCTGAGGGGCTGCAGGAGGTCTCAGCCTCTACCCTCCTTAGCAGGCGGGATACCGATGGAGCTGGTCTCTGATACGGGCTGTAGAGCTTCAAGGTCAAATCAAGACTCACTGAGAGGCATGGAAATAAGCAGGCACAAAAATATACATACAGTGGTATCAGAGTAAAGTCAGAGAGAATTTGAATGTGAAGATAAAGTGTCTTTGGGGTGCACCCTGGTGGGAAAGCGGTTAGGTCAATTGTCTTGGGAGAAGCACAGTCCACATACCCCTGGGTTTGAGTCTCAGGTCCAGAGGGGACAATCAGTGTGAACAACTAAATGAAAAAAAAAAAAAATGCTTCTTCCGTCTCTTTCTTCCTGCCTGCTTGCCTATTACTGCCTTCATTCCTGTCTGCAACTTTCCTTTAAAAAAGTATGTCTTTGGGTTGAAAAATCAGCTCCATCCTAACCACCAGAATTACTAGAAAATTCTGAAGCATGTCCGATAAAAGAGTACATTCAAGCCACAGATCAGGGTGCAAGTCAGCTGACAGAAAAATGTTTCCTGCCCCCAAAGCTGGAGGATAACAGTTAAGAGGATCCCTGAGTGGGGGAAAAGTGTGTAAACTATTAGATCAATGCCAACCTAAGACAACTACTAATAAAAACAGTTGTTAATGGCCTGCCACAGGCTCTGCCCTCAGCCCTGTCTTATTCAATGCTGAAGACAATGACAAAGCAACACAGAGGGCTGACTTTTCAAGTGTGTGGATTACATGGAACCAACACACCCAA
Organism: Solenodon paradoxus; assembly: GCA_004363575.1. NCBI lineage: Eukaryota > Metazoa > Chordata > Mammalia > Eulipotyphla > Solenodontidae > Solenodon > Solenodon paradoxus. The sequence continues at coordinate 581,565 of RJWH01000241.1, forward strand.
ACACCCAAATCAGTGTAAGCACTGCCCCAAAGAGGAACATAAATTCTTCCACTTGAGTCAAAAAGCTCACTGCAAAAATACAAGATGAGGATTGGCAGTTCATTAGGTTCAGGGCAGAAAAAAGGTGTATGCCCTTGCTTATAAACTAGACAAACACGGCAGTTCCGTATGGAAAAAGAGTGGGAGGACACATGGCTTTATGTCTTCTGCTATTTTCCAAAGCTTTTATATATGAAAATAGGAATTATTTTTATAATTAAAAAAGGAAATATATACAACTGTTTTGAAGAAAATAAAAAAAGAAAGAAAAGTGGAGAGATGCAAAGATGTGACCCCACAGTGTGATGCAGCAACTGAAAGAGGTAAGCTGATCCCAGGCTGTACAAATGCTGCAGGCCATCCTGGTCAAACCATCTCAGATCCTTTATGTCGGAGACATGAAGACCAGCAGAAGCATGGCCAGGGTAGGCAGCAGAGGATGGTGAGAGGTCTGAGACACCGAGGTTGTTCAGCTTTTATGGGAAGGGCTGTTTAAACGTAATAGCGATGTAGCAAATATATACTAATACAAGATGATAATAAGAACAGAAGCTGTGTGAGGAAAGAGGAGGGATGTGGGAACTCTCTCCTTTCCATTCAATTTTTCTGTGAGCCTAGAACTTCTCTGAAAAATAAAATTAAAAAAAAAAAAAAAAAAAGACAGGGATAGATTTACTGGATATAGCTTCTAGGGTAAAACAAAGAGATCAGTGGGTGAAAAAAACATGGAGGTAGATTTTCATGGGATGTCAAGAACGCATTCAGCAATGAGAGCTATCTAAATATGAAACACACAGCCTCAAGAACATCCCATGACAGGAGATATGCAAGAAGAGTGAACATCAGCACAGAGAAAGGCCCTCAGGGAGTCGGGGGGAGTCCACAAAACTGGGAGAACCCAGACACTCTGCGTTTCCCTGGCTGCAGCAGCCCACTCGTAGCGGAGCCAATACTCAGTGCGTTTCTTGCCCAGATTAGGCTGATGCATGATCCCTAATCACGAAGTAGGGTGAAACCCGTTAGGCTTCCAGTAGAGGGGAAAGGAACCCCACACTCAATATCTTTCCCTCCCAGTTCCCCCGTAGGGCCGCCCCCCACTCTCCACAGAGTACCGCATTAAGCTGGAGCTCCAGGCTGAGGACACCTCCGCTGTCCAGCACTGGTAGCAGCCTCAGGGCAAACACAGCTGGGCGCTCAGGCGGGAGGGCTACACTGGGGCCAAAGAAGATGTAGAAGTGGACGGAGAAGGTGTCCAGCTCATTGCGCAGTGTTGGGCGCACTGGCCAGCAGTGCTCCGGTGGGGATGTGACCCCAGCCCCCTCTGCAGGGGTCCCGAGAGATGGTGGCTCTGGCGGCAGTGGCTGATTGCCCAGTGACTGGGGCATGTTCATGGCAGCTCCCGGGACCAAGGCACGGGACAGGCTGGGCTGTGGACACTCTGTGGGGCAGAAGAAATCAGAGCTGGAACCTGCCACTCTCAGAGACCTGCAGTTCCACTGCAACCTATTCTGAGCAGACAGGATTTAGCAAAGGGTTGGAAGAGGTAAGAAGTAGAATCAAATGTTCCTTGGGACAGTGGGGCCTTCAGGGGCACAGCATAGGGTCCAGAGGTTTCCTAGTGATCACAGGTAATGGAATATCACGTTAGAGGGAATCAAGGTCACCTCTTCCACCCCAAAGACCGTCAAGAGTCTAGTGAAACAGATGATGGGCCCTCTCACTGACTTTCAAGGGCTTTGGCCAGGACAGTATCCCAAAGGTCCCAGGTGTCCCTGCCTTCTCCAGGCAACTAAAGAGAGTTTACATCAAGGAGAGTAATGAGGTCCCTCAGTTAACCCCAAATTAGGTGCAAAAATTATCTGAAGGCCTTCCAATAACTTGAAGCTCCAAGTGGGAGGTGGAAAGGAGCCTAAATGGGGTTGGTGAGATTTTAAGGACATAACAAAGGGACAGTGAACACAGCCACCATGCATATGTCAGCACCAGCCTCAACTGGGGCCCGTGTGGAGCTTCTGACCTTGCAACCGCACACACAGCTGGAAGCGGATGGTCTTGCCAGGGACCCGGGATGGTGTCTCCACTCGCACGTAGACCCAGTGCCCCCAGGGGGGCAGTGCCAGCTCCAGCTGGCATACCGGGGAACCTCCGCAGGCCACAGAGCTTGAGTTGTGCAAGGGTGGGGCCTTGGGACGTAGGCGCAGTGTCAGGGGGCAGGCGAATGACCCGCGGCCCCCCACGCACATCAGCTGCGCTGAAACCCTGTAAGTGAAGCTGGGCACAAAGACCCTGGGCACAGGGGAGGTCGGAAGAAAAGACAGGGTGCAGAGAGGTGAGAGGGACAGCAGAAGGGGGCAAACACGAGGAAGGTAACAGGGAGGGCTGAGGGGACACAGGAGAATAGGAGGCCTTCTCAGGTCTCCCCCTCTGTGCTGGGAAAGAGGGGTGTAAGGGTCTGCCCCGCCCTGGGGGGAGAACTGGACTTACTTGTACAGGGCTGAGCGATTGTGGGGGGAGAGGGTTTGCTCTGAGGGACGGCCAGGCACCAGCACGGCAACGTCCAGCAAACGGCGGACAATCAGCTGCGGCTGAAGGAGGTACTGACACTCATCCTGGAGGCCCTAAGACAAAAGTAGGGGTGACCAGAGGGGAGAGACAGCCAGGCTGCTACGAAACTAGGGCACAGAACCTGCTGCGGGGAAAACCCCATCACCTCCAGCTCCTGCCTGAGGAGCCACTTCTGACTACATTTTGGATTCCCACCTCTGCCCTTCCTCACAGGGTCTGCTGGGAGCTTCAGCAATAGGTGAGGTCTGGAGACTCAGAGCCAGGTCCTCCTCCAACCTAACCCCTCCTCCTGAGCATTCCTGGACCGCCCCTCAAAGCCATTTCAAACCCCTGCTGTCCCCCAGCAAGTGCTGAGTAACTTAGAACACTGGTTCTCAGGCCTCCTAAAGGCCTCCCAAGCCCCCGCCCACTGATTTCAATCTACGTCCCTTGACTCCCCACTTGCCTCTTCCAAGCGCGTGTCCAGCCTCTGCTTTAACACCCTGTACTTCCTAGACAGCTGGGACTCCAGGTAACGTGAGGACAGAAACCTCGGCCTATTTCATTTTTGTTCCTCCAGACACAGAGCCTAACACAGAACACACACTTCCCCGTGAAGGTTAACTGAATGATGAATGGAAGCATCAACCCAGCTGGGGCAGCCCTGAGCTTCTTGAAGTCACACCCTGTCTTCTGACATCCTTCCCACCGCTCTGCCTCAGGGAACCCACAGATCCACCTGCTTCTTCTTCCTCAGGCTGGGTTTCTTCCGTTACTAGAGGAGAGCACTCCCATCTCCCAGAGCAGCTCTTCCGAATAAGATTCCGAACACTCTCTACTCAACTGACGCCAGGCCTGTGCACAGCCTCATCACTCTTCTGTGAGCACAGTCCCTCTTGCTCTAGGGTCCTCTTCTGCAGCTGCCTGAGCCCTCCAGTGCTTACGGTTCGAGAGAGGAGACTCCTGGTTTGTCTTCTCTCATCTTTTGGACACATGGCTCTATCCTGACCTAACTAGAGCCTGCTGTTCTTTTATGTGGATGTCTGACCAAGACAGACCTCTAAACATTATTCCAGGACATGGAACAAGCCAGCCAAGGCACCAACTTCAGCAAAGTTCCACCAGGCTCAAAGGAGGCCTTGACACATGAGAGGCCAGAAGATCCCATTACCATCTGACTGCTGGTGCTCTTTCTCTGACCTCATCACAGGGGGCAGGTTGCTGCACCCCTGCACCTTCCCAGGTCTCCGCTGACTGAAGGGTCCTGTCTACAATAAGGGAGAAGGGGCACTGGATGTGCACATTACATAGTTTAAGGAACAAGCACATCTTAGCCAAGAGGTCATGCCCTTGGGTCCTGCAGTTAAACTGGCAGCAAGCCAAAGGTGGAGCAGTTGATGTGTCAGAGCTGCCAAGGCAGAAACCAAGTGAGAGTGTCCACACTAAGTCAACACCAGCAGTCACGGAAAAACAGGGCCAACAAGGAAACCAGAAGAACCAGGAAGACCCAGGTAAGAAGTGGAGAAGATAATGTGAAAGACGGGGGAGTGGAAGGCCTTAGACTGCCCATAGGTGGGTTGAGTTGCTTTAGAAAGGCCTGGATAAGGTGGCCAGTGCCAGCCTCAGGGCAAAAGATTCCCAAATATATTTGGTCTTTTCTGTGGGAATATTCTAGCACCCAGCACAGTCAGTCAGCACCAACCAACATGGAAGTAATACAGTGGGCAAGAATGAAAACAGAGGCCACTGAGGAGCCACGACTGTGTTGGCCCAGGAAAAAGACAAGGGAAGGTGTGCTCAGAGTGGAAACAGAAGTAGATGCATTCGGAGAATGCCTTAGAAGTACATCAGTATGACCTTTTCTTTATGGACTGGTTGGAGGGAAATGAAGACTCAGGATGTCACCTAAGTATGGGGCTTGAGTAACTGGTAGATGATGACGTCACTAAGAAGAAGACTAGAAATGGAAGATGCCTGGAATGGGAAAAGTGAAATGGGAATCTAAGAAGTTTTTCCTTTTGGCTTGGCTTGGATTTGTACATGCTAAGTTAGAGATATTTCTTGCACATCCAATCGGAGATGTCAAGCAAGCAGCTGGATACGAAATCTGAGATTCAAAGAAATTAAAAGTCATAGAATGCACTTGGAAGACATTAATGTGTAGATGGTATTTTAAACCACTGTATTGGAAACACAGAGCAAAAGAAGGGAGAATAAAAAGGAGCTGTCCCAAGACCAGCACTGGGGCACATCACATGTATGGATAAAGCACAGAAGCAGCCAGCAAAGGAGCAGGTGGCGGCAGAGGAAAACACCAAGTTATTTCTGTAAAGTCACAAAGGCCAAGAGGAGAGTGTTTTAAGAAGGAAAGAGTAATACAAGGAGCCAGTTAACAGCTAGTGACTAAACTCTGAAGAAGGGGAGTGGGAGCTAGAAGACGACAAAAGGGTGAGGAAAACTTACTTTTCACTGTATGTCTTTTATACCTTTGAATGTTGTATCAGGTGTATACATTACCCATTTGAAATATAAATAAAATAATTTAGAAGAAGAGCAAAATGGACACAGCAGATTTTAACCCACCTCAGCTGAGATACTGAGTCATGCTTGGTGCTAGTTGGTGGATTCAATTAAATCTTTTCTTTTGTACAGTCTGCTTGTTTGTTCTACCTGATTGTTTTCAGAATTTCATCTGCTTTCATTTACTTCCAAATCTTGAACTAGAGTGAAGAGGCATTCAAGGAAAACTTTACCCTGGATATTTGGAGGGCTGTCCCGCAATGAGCCTCTTGGGAGCCAGATGTTACCCACACCCCAAAGGCCAGCCCCTCGGAGAAGACAGGGGACTAGGCACAGAATGATCACATGCTCTAAGAGAGTAAAGGCAAAGAGATGAAAGTATGGGTCAAGAAGAAAGGGATAAGAAAGGAGGAGAAATGAGGTCACATTTGGAATATGAGTTTGAAAAGAAGGCAGAAAGGAGAAAAAAATTGCCATGCCCCCACTATGTGCCAGGCTCTGTGCTGGGTGCCAGAAATGCATTTGTGAATAACACAGACACAGGGACTAGATCTGAGGAGAGTGGCCTGAACTAGAGAAATTATTTCTCATTAACAATTTGTTAAAGTTTCCTTTCACTCTCAGCGAAAAGTTCAAACTTCCAGGCCCTTTATGATCTGGCCTCTGCTCACTCTTCCAGCTCCCTTACCCACCTCAAGACCACCCACACTGAACCACTGCAGTTCTCTGCTCTGAGCTGAGGCCCATGCTGCTCCCACCACCTGAAATGTCTGTCCTTGCCTTCTCAATATCAGGCCTCACCTCCTAACAGTTTCCTAAACCACCTCCAGCACAGTAGCAAGCTGAACTAGCCATCTCTCCTCTGTCCTCCTCACAGCTCCTGTGTTTCACCAGCATCCATCTTATTTGTATTTCCAGCACCCAAGCTAAGGTTCAAGGACTAGAGTTTAAATAGAGGTCGGAGTTCATCACCGAAACTGAGGAGAGACATAGGAACAACACTGCCTACTTATAACAGGGACAGTTCAGTTCCCATCCAAGGATATATCTGAATACATATAACTTCCTGTGTTAGCCAAGCCTCACAGTAAATCGGGACCATGGGACAAGGAGGAATCAAGTCAAGAATATGGAACCCTGGAGGAAGGTTCTGAATATCCACCCACAGGTTTGAATCTAAGGACTTCACCAGAGAACTTAAGAATCTTTAGAGGCCTATGTAAGATTACAGAAGGTAAGCAAATTTGTAGAGGGACCACAAAGAAGATCCTTAACCAGAATGAAGAGCCTTGTCTTTCACAGCGTTCAGGCCTGCTGCCACTCATGGGCAAGGTATTACGAGCCTTCTTCTCTCTAATCTTGCCATACTCCTGAGAAGCCTGCTGGCTAGGGCTCTTGCTTACGGCTCCAAGACCCCCAGACCCTACTTGCTATATCTAGATGCAAAAGGCCATGTCAAGCCTGGTACTGAACTCTCTCAACCAAGGGTCAGTTCCTATGATTCCAGAGCAGGCCTAGACCCCAGATTCCTCCTGCTCACCCAAAAATGTCTTCGTTTTTATGGGTCTGTTGGGGTTTGCTGGCTTTTTTTCTAATATATAACTAAAGCAGGACTTCAGAAGAATTTTCTGTCAGTTCTCATCAAAAGAGTCGAAGATCAGAACTGGCATCAAGAACAGGCCCTTTGGAATTTGGTCAAAGACATAAGAAAACATTTCTCCTAAAAAAAGAACCCAAGTTCTGATGGGAATCAAGATATGCATAGAACCTGAGCCATTTCCAGGCAAGCTCCCAACATGCACACATCCGGAGGCTCCCAGGCCTCAACAGGAAGCTCTGTTGTACTCCAGTCTCAGCAAAAAGAGGTCTAGCACGGAGGCCTCAAGATGCTATCTCGACCCTAGTTCCCATCCCCGACAACAACAATGCCAGGACACTTGTCCCTGTGTGATTCTCAGCTTATTCACAAACATAATTAACACTTCTCTGGATGCTGGGCTACAGAAGGAACAGGAGGGGTGAGTCTGACACAGCCACAGAGCCCCTACCCTTACGGAACTGAGACCGGAGAAACACAGTCAAATATTTACCTATCGGGAATCTCTGCCCCTCCTAATTCTCAATGGCCCAATCCCACTAGCCTTCTTGTTCTCCAGCACCCGGTCTTTATATCCTCACTATGCTTGCGCTTGGCCCTTCACCCTTACCACTGGCCCAGCACGCGTGGCCACCCCATTCTGACAATCAACAGCCATCATACCCTCCTTTCCTTCTCCCCACTCCAGGACAAGAAGCCTACAGATGCCCTCACTTTAAGGCAGAAATCTTGCCTGCCTGATACCTGGGAGTAGTAGGAAAACAATGTGGCATGTTTTCCCTCAAACCAGAATAGAGAAACATCTGACCTTTGAACCTACACTTTAGACAGCCTCTGCTCTATGAAATCAGTGCTGATATTCAGAGAAAGAGAGGCAATGAAAATGATGGACATCGGCTGCCCAAAGTATTCCTTTAATAGGCAAGAGCTTCCCTTCTCTTGTGGTCTTTCTTATGGTGGAAGGAGCTGAAGTTATGATAGAAGAGGGATGTATTATCCCAGATGGAATAAGGACTGGGCTGTAGCCTACAAAAGTCTGTAGGGATATCACCAAATATCAAACAAGACCACTTCTAGACAGCATGTAACCATCTGGTTTCTGATGACCTGATTAACCCTCATGCCTCTGACAGGAAGGGACACCACTCCACAGCACCAGAGCCTCTAACTGATTCCAGACTCCAGCTTGCCTAGATTCACTATGTCATCCTAAGACTTCCAAACTGCATCCCACAGATCACGGCCCCTGACCCACCATGTGACCTACTAACTTCTAGTTATGCCCCACCCCAGGCCCCCTCATGCCATTGCCCACCCTGACACAAGGCTGATGTGACAGGTAACCCATGGAGGATTTAGCAAAGATGGAGCAACAATTCTGGACCCTCCTGCCCCAGTAGCTTCAACCCACCTTGACAGAGATGTGACCATGGGCCTGAGGAAGGTGGGCAGCCAAAAACCAGTCCCCAGGTAAGGGACTGCTGACGTTAAAGATGCCTGAGGTACGGTTGGGCAGTGTCCAGCTGAGGGTGAGTGAGAACACCCCAGGCACAGCCGTGTCCCCTGGAAAGTGTGTGTGCAGGGGATTGATGACAGGGGGTGCCCCGGACCGGAAATACCTGGGGAATCGGAATGAGGAGGGAAGGAAATCAGACAATGGGGTGGTAAATGGGGAATGGGGAGAAGAAAAGAGAATTGTCACTCATCACCAGTAAAACAAATGTTTCCTGTACTGACATAGACGACAAAGTGTTCAGGACAGGGGTCAAGAACATAAGGGGTAGAAATCAGTTCAGTCACTCACACAGTCACACAATAAGAAGTGGGCAGGAAACAGAGGTGTTGGCCTTCACACAGTTATACTTCATTCTGGACCAGGGTCAAGGGTCAGGGTCAGAAGATCAGTTTAGACAGTCATAAAGTCACACTTTAGTTTGGAAAGTGGTCTGAGGTTGAAAATAGGGGTCAAGAGGTTAACTCAGACACTCACACAGTCACACTCTGGTCTGGACAGTGGTCCCCAAAGGTTCCTCCCTGCTCCTTGAAGATGATCAGGTTCCACACAGCCAGGAATGTGTCCTCAGGAACATGGAAGTGGAAGAGCTCAGTGCTGGCAAAGGAGCGGAAAGGACTCAGCTTCCGGGGCGAGCAGGTGGAGTAGTCGGTCAGGAAGAGGCCTCCTGAGGGGCAGGCGAAAAGAAAGGAACAGGGTAGGGCAGGGGGCACTTCCACGGAGCAGCAGGAACACCAGTCTTCCTCACCAAGAGCACCACCTCCACAAATACTCTCCTCTGAGATGAAAGCTGGATCTCAGGCTGCCCTAGCCATCATCTTCTTTAATCCTTACAGTGACCTTGGGAAAAAATGGCCTCTTTTTACAAATCAGGAAACTGAGGTTCAAACCTAGAACTGTCTAAATTCCAAATCAGGCCCCTTTATGAGACCCCCACAGTTGCCCCTCACTTGGGAGCCAGTTTTCCTCTTTCCAAGCCTAACAAAACAGAGGTGGGGGGTGGGGGGGCAGTGTGTATGTGAGTGTGTGTCTGTGTATATATGTGTCTGTGTGTGTGTCTGTGTGTGTGTGTGTGTGTGTGTGTGTGTGTGTGTGTGTGTGTGTGTGTGTGTGTGTGTGTTGGCAAAGTCTCACAGGCCACTAAGCAGGCTGGAACTCCACCTGTGGGACTTGGAGTCAACATGGAACTGTGTAACTTCCCTGTTTATTTTCTTCCCCTTTCTGTTCCCCTGTGGTCAGGAGCAGTAAGAAACCCTCAGAAACTTCACAAGAGCTGTCTGTACACTGGCTCAGGGCAGGAGGGGAGGAAGAAAGTGTGGTGAGGCTGCAAGGGGCCTGCTTGGGTGGCAAAGGCAAGGACAGGAGCTGGAAGGCCACCATGAGAGGCCCCTGAAGAGAAGGAGAATAGAGTCATTGGGCCCTCTGGGATTCAGTATGAGCAGCCGGTGGGCTCCCTCCCACAAGGAGGCTCCAGGAGACAGTCGGTGACCCACTGGAATCTCGAACCACTTGGGAATACAAATATTTGGAGCAGGCCAGGGCTGGGAGGTGGGGAGGAAGTGGCCATTTCTAGCTGAAATGCCATGATACCTGATCGTGAATGGTAGGAGCAGAGCAAGGAGAGTAGGACAGTCTGGCATGTCAGCAGCTAGCCAGGCAAATACACAAAGACTAGGACTGCTGCAGCAGTGAAAATAACCCAAGTAGCTCAGCGGGATAGGAGAGGGCCCAAATGGCAGGCAAAGCTCTGGGGAATCTGACTGCCTCAGAGAATTAAATCCAGCCACAGAGATGCCTAGGAGGATGTGCCCAGGACCAGTAAGAAGGCTGGGAACTCAAGCAGCTTTGGGACAGAGCAAGGTCAACCAGCAGCAGTGGGGGTAGGGGCTGGGGCTGTTGGAGAGATCATGGAGCAGTTTCCAGTCAAGTAGAAAATACCTACAGGGTTTGCCCAGCCTAGAAATCATCTCTCTGGAAATGGAAGATAAAACTCTAGAAGTGAGGTATTTGAAAACACAGAGTAAGAGGCACCGGAAAGGGAGGGCACACGAGTTAAGGTTGGCCCTACTGAATTGCAGCAACCTTGAAAGCCACCCTCCAGAAAACTACCATAGATAGGTGTTCACTGGCCATACACAGGCCACTGCTCACCTTTGAAAGGTGATGGTTATATCCAAGGACTAATCTGTCCAGTTCAGATGGGTCTCAACAGTCAGCAAGTAGGAGGAAGCTAGAAGTTCTGGGGGCAGATGCTGGAGAAAATTTCCGCAGCCCCATTCAAGTTTTGTTTTGGAGTTTCCTCAGGGGCCATCCTAGAGGAAGTCTGAGTAAAGTCCTAGCCAAGTGCAGATAAACCTGCTCTAGATGCCCCAGCACTTTCAGATGGAGTCACACACACACACACAGAGGTTGATGCTAACCCTGCTAGTGACTGCACGAGGAAGAACAAAAACTGTATTCCCTGGAATGGCAAGGCATGCCTGGGCTTACAACTGCAGTCAGACAAGCCCAGGAAAAGATTTAGGGTGGGACCAGGAGATCCTGTGGGTACCACCATCCATCCCTAAAATAAGATTGAAACTAACAATAAACATTTATTGAGACCCACTGTGCTAAGATGAGCCTGTGACACTGCCTACCTCTCCCTCAGATAAAATCTATCACCAGCAGTAGGTCACAGAGCATCCCTGCCTACCAGGCGCCGCTGCCAGGTAGTGACTATGAACTGCACTGGGGCAATGCTGGCTGCAGCAGGGTCTACTCATTGTTCTCACCCAACCTTATTATAACTCTCTCCAAAGTATTTGAACTTGTTTCGGGGGCAATCATGGTTTAATCACATATTCAGCTTTCTATCACTCTGTGACTGGCAGTCGTCCTCCTTCCCTAGCCCGTCCAGAGCTTGTTCAATGGGCTGATAGACAAAGAACCATGATGGCAGGGCTGGAAGCTATGAACTGGGGAGTATGGACTTCTGCTCACCAAAACTGAAAAACTGATCTGGCTACTGCCTCTGCTGAGAGCTCAATTTGCCAGCAGCAGTAATTAGCACTGAGGACCCTGTGGACCCAGCTGCCAAAGTCTGGCAGGGGGCAGATGTATTGCTTCTTTATGTTGTGGAAAGCACTGAACTCTAACCAAGGAACTAGCCACCTGAAGGTGATACTTCCACTGCCTGTAAGCGGAGCAAGAGTTGTTGAGGAGGCACATGCATGGACAACAGGCATCCTCCCCGCCAACAGTAACATGGGAACTCAGATACACACGGGTTCACGTGCACCCCAGATACATGCCTCCACTTGCCAACACAAGCACATGCCCAGTATCCCCACAGATCCTGCAGGCACACACAGACACGTAAGAGCTCAGATACCAGTGAGCATCACACACAACTTGGCAACCTATGCACTGATCTCAAGCTCGTGCACTGAAACAGACCTCACTGAAATGCAGCTCCCACCAACAGCTGCTGTTAGTTATTAGTGCCAAAGATTCCCTCGGGCACATTTCATCCTATCTAGAGTGCCACCCATCAGAGGTGGCTGGAGCTTGGGATCATGAAGACCAGCGTCATCTCTTTATGAGGGGCCCTCTTTATGGCCCATCTCCATCTCCCACATTCCACCCACTAAGAAGTTGGGCCTCTCCCTCCACTATCTAAGTACTTCCTCTCTGGATGGAGCTAGGCTGACAACTGGCTAAAGAGGAACAATGTGTGGAGGAAGCCCTCTTGTGGGGAGACAGGGGAGAGGAGAGGCTGTGTTTTGAGCCTTTCCTTCCTGGGGTCTGTTTTCGTATTAAAGCATGTATCATAGTAGGGAAAGGGAAAAAAAAAAAAAAACACACTAATAAATGAAAGGAATTTTAGTAAACATGTTTCTAAGCCCAGCACTGCCATTTACAAGCTGACCTTGGGCAAACTGCTCCCTTACTGAGCTTCAGTTTCCCCTATCAGTAAAATGGCATCCCAAGATTCTGCTGCAAAAGTGTTAAGAATTAGTCCTAGGCAAATCAAGCTTATTTGAAACAAGACTAATTACAAGAGGAAACAAGAGGAAAGCCAAAGTATCTACTTGCTACATGTTATTTTCAAAACTGTTTTCCTAACCCTGTTTTAATGCATGTCCACTATCACAAAGTTTTAGGCTAGATCTTACCACATTGAACTAGAGACTGGGGGGTGGGGGGAATTATGTGCCCCTCCCCTCCATTCAACTTCAGGAGTAGGAGCAGAGCCCTCAAGACTTGGAAAAGCAAGAGTCAAAGCACGGTCCACCAGGAAAGAAAACCTGGGAGTCTCTGTCCTGGGAACTACCAGCTACCTGCTGAGCCTCGAGTCCATAGGTAGACTCTTCTGACCCTCCCAATTCCTCTCCTTTGTGTTAAGACCTCTCTCCTCCCTATTTCTCCCCATTTCTTGCCCAGTGATCTAGCTCTCCAGGTCCCACCTCTCCTGAATTCCTCCAGGCCACCCCTCCCTGCCAGAATCCCATGCCTGCCTCAGCCTTTCCTGCTTCTGCACTCACCAGCCCCTGGGCCAAGCACAGAGAACAGCAACAGCAGCGACAGGGCTGGCGGCAGCTGGAGCCCAGACCTGAGCCGAGGCTGGGAGAGGGGCAGGGTATGAGAGACAGTGGGAGGTAGTGGGAGAGACTGGGGTAAACACAGAGATGAGGGCAAAGACTGAACTAATGGGTTGGGTTGGGCTGGACACTGGGGCTTGTATAAGGGCAGGGGATGAGTTGTTAGCAGCGGCTGTGATGTGGACTGGAGCAAGGGCAGGGGTTGGGTCCTGGGCTTAAGCAAACACGGGGAATGGGATTGGGGCCGGGATTGAGCTGGGATTTGTGACAAGAGGTGGAACAAGGGCAAGGGCGGGGATGGGGGCCAGTCCAGGTACTGGGACTGGATGGGAGGCCTGGGTTGGGCCCCAGATCTGGGCATTCGCTGGGACCCAGGCTGGGGCTGGGACAGACTTGGGAAGCGGGGAGAGGGCGGGGCGGGGGGCCAAGGCTCGGGTCCAGATGAGACAAGGGGCCGGGACAAGGGCTGGGCCATGGCCCGGGGCGGGGGCGGGGCCGGACCAGGCCAGCGCGGGGTGCTAGCAGAGCTGACCCGCGGCTCCGCTCCCCACCCCCAGGGAGTGACCTCCGGTGTCCTCGCGGGGCCGGGGTCGGGTCGACTGGGCCGGGCCAGGGACCTGGGCAGGAGTTCAGGCCTGGGCGACTCCGGGCTGCGCTGGACCGGCGATAACCAGGCCCCGCGGCGGCCTCGGCCTGACGTAATGACGCTCCGCCCCTCAATCAGTTCGATTGGTCCTTCTCAGTAAAGCCCGCCCTCTTCCCTGTTCTATTGGTCTCTAACTTCGTACAGACTCCAAGTACAGACTCCGCCCCAGTCCCAGTTACCCGAACCCCAGCCTTTCAGAACCCGGATCCGCCCCCCGCTCCGATCCTCACAGCCCTCACTGACCGGCCCACAGACATCTCTTAAGAACCCTACAGAGGCCCTCACAATGTCCCCAGACACCCACGAACGCCCCAATAGATGTCGACAGACCGTACCCAGAGGCCCTCACAGAGATCCCGCAAACCTCCCCCCCCCAAAAGACAAGCACACTCTAGGTTGTCCCCTCCGTGTCCAATGCAGGCAGCCCCTTCCGGAGACCTCACCCACCGAGGTGACCAGATTGCTGTTGCCAAGGAGCGTACTGGGCGTTCTGGTTGTCCTGGTGACGGAGACTTCCTCTCCCAGCCCTAGTTCCAGAGGCTTCTATCAAGCCCCTCCCTATGGCCCTGGATCCCCTCATCCCTCCCCCTCATTCCCTTCCCTGGGTCTGGGAATTTCTGCAGGTGTCCAAATCCCCTTCCCCAAGTCATAGACAGCAGACAAGCATCACCACACAACCTGCAGCAGGGACTCATCTACAACCAAGAGCCTTCCCTCTCTCCGAGCTAACGCTTCCCCTTTCCGGCTTCAGGCCAGATCCTGGCCTGGGAAAAGGACTTGTAACAGCCAAGCCAAAACCCAGAGGTATGTCATTTCTCAAAAAACCTCTCCTCCAAACCCTCATCCCATTCCCCTCCTAATACTTTCTGTCCCTTCCCCACCCTCTGCTTTTCATCCTTACTCTCCCACCTCCACTTCTCTCTCTCCCCCTAGTTCCCTTCTTCCCTTCAGTTTGCCTGCCCCACCCTAGGTCCCCTTTTCTTCTTGCTGAACATATGAACATCTGTCTTGTCATCTTCTTCCCCACCTCTGCTAACTCTCCCTCTACTTCCTGTCCTAAACCTCCCTTTGGAAAGATCCCTATGAGTTTTAATGATCTATCTAGAGCTTAAGAATGGAATCCTTAGTTGTTGCAAATAATAACAGGGCTTGATGAATGTCAGAGCAAAGACTTTTGGACTTAAGCCTTAGCCTGAGTCACTGGTTTTAAGCAAAGGAATGCCATTGTTGGGTTTGCATTTAGTAAGAGCCCTATTGGATCATTAAGGAGGACTGACTTCTGGACATCCCTCCAAGATACCAAGTACACCCTGGTCCCCACAGCTTCTGAGTTCACCTCCAGCACAACACCAATTCATTCGTATTGTCTTTTTAAATTGTCTCCTTCCCAGATTCTTTTAACAGAGTCCAGCATGTAGCATAATACCTGAGTAAAAGTGACAGATGAAGCTCTTTGTAAAAATCTGTTACATAAGTCCTTGAAAGAATGAGTGGCTAAATTAATATATCGAGAAGACAGCAGAGGGGCAAAGTTACTCTATATAATCCTAATGGAAGATAAAAACTTGAACAAAATTGGGAAAGGAGAGCAGATGTTGAGTTTTAGGAATATTTAGAAAACAAGAAATATAGTCCTTGATGTCTACTTGAAGATGAGGACAGAGGGGAAAGACGAGGGCTGAAAGGAGAAGACTAGGATGATTCCCAGCGTCGATTCTGATATCCTGTGGGACTCCATTTATCAATATCCACCAGGCAATTGAGTATGAGTGTGAAGTACAGCAGTCTAAAGAGGCCTGAACTGCAGTGTACCCTTGTGGCTCAGGCAACTAAGGTGGCGATGGTGCGGGTTATGTAAAAAGCCCACGGACCCAGGATCAAGACCTGGTGACCTAAAAAATTACATAAATAAAGAGGTCTGAGCTGAAAATATTAATTTAGGCATCATCAGCATACAACTGGAAGTAGTTGAATCCTTGAACATGAATGACATCAAGAGAGGGTATATTGTCCCTAGCCAAAACTAGATTGTGGCCAGGGCTCTGCCTAATATATCATGGCATCCTCCTGTACTCTTGGAAGTATAGCCCCCCACTTTGGGGGATCCAATCTATAGAATGTCCATGCTTCTAAGATATGTCCTGCTCTTGAACCAGCCAAGTTGTTGGGATCAGGCTCCCTCCTGGAGCATGGTCCTCTGCTACCATCTACTGATAGAATTCTGACTGCTTCAGTCTTTACATTCTAACTCCCTCACAGCCATGGCAGCATGGCACATGGAGGTTTGGGCAAGTAGGTAAACCTAGCAGCATACCCTGACCCAGAACTCATCCTGCTTCCTCCTTATAGCTCAGGTGCACTGAGAACCTTATTCTAATATCATAACCCCATCAACTCTGATTTGCAGACCCTCCAATCCCAACCTAATGGAGCCTGTACCCTATTCTACCACTAGATGGAAGCAGACGAGGTTACCAAAGAGCCTCATACCACCATGGATCCAGAGGAGTCCATCTCTTCAAAGCACAGCTTGGCTGAGGACTCTCAGGAGCCACCTACCTCTGAACCTCCCAGGGAACCTTCCATCTCTGAGACTCCCTTAGAGCCCCTTCCCTCTGAAACTCATGTGGCACCATTCACCTCCCGGACACTTTTAGAGATCCACACCTCTGAAACCCCTTTGGAATCTTCCATCTCTGAGACGCCTATAGAGCCCCCTATCTCTGAATCTCACGTGATACCATCCACTTCCCAGACACCGTTAGAGACCCACACGTCTGAAACCCCCTTGGAACCTTCCATCTCTGAGATGACTATAGAGCCCCCTATCTCTGAATCTCACGTGATGCCATCCACTTCCCAGACACCGTTAGAGACCCACAAACCTGAAACCCCTTGGGAGCCTTCCACCTCTGATACTCCTTTAGAGCCCCCTATCGCTGAGATCGCTTTGGAGACTCAGGTTTCTGAGGTTCCAGAGATACACACTACTGCTGATACATCACCACCACACCGTGTCTCTGTGTCTTCTGATGCTGTGAAGGAAGGCAGTGCTGAGGCTTCCCTGGATGAGGTATCACAGACAAGGAAAGCCACAGAGATCTTGGAATCTGAGAGGCTTCAGAAGCACTCCCTTCCAGGACCTTCACCCCAGATCCAGCTGGATACATCTGCAAAGCAGAAGGAAGAGGAAGGAGAGGATGAAGAGGGCGTGGACGCCACTGACAAATCTGCTCACACAGCTCAGCCTGGACTGGGCAAGAAGAAGGGAAAGAAAGGAGATAGCTGTAATTGCACCTACCCTTTTCCCTCATTCGTCATTGTCTTTGACCTGGCTCCTTTGCTTAGTTTTAGGACCTCCTCAGTACCCCTTGGTTACTCATCCCTCCTTCCCCAGGTTACACAGCTCACCCAGTGGTCCCTGCTAAGCAGGAAGAATTGGTGGAAGTGGCTAAGGCAATATACGGAGAGAAGTTTGATGCTCAGGTGAATCATGTTTTCCAGTGGGAGAAGAATGCAGCCCTGAAAGCCATCCAGACAGGTGAGCCCAGCAGCCTTTCAGGGGCTTATGACAGGCCTGGGGCCATCCTCCAATCAGCAGGACTTGGGAAACCAGCATTCAGTGGATAGCTTCTCCTTGTGGAAATGACAGTGTCATCTTCCTGGAATCTGGGATGGGAGTAGGAGTAGGCAGTTGAGCCAATTTGGATGGCAGAGATGCAGACAAAAAGCAGACACATTTCTATAAAGCCCAGGAACAGGTAGATAAACTAAAGTTGTTAGAAGCAGATGGGCCACAGTTCAGCCTGTGATCTAGGACTCAGCCTGCACCAAAGAGATGGCTCAGGACCCTGGGCAGGCCAGGAGACTTGTTGCTCTGACATGAAGAAGGCCCTGGTCACTTTGGTGTGGCACCACATTGAAGGGCTGTTATCCCTGCTTGCCAGACACACAAACAGAGAAAAGGCTACACAGCAGCTTTGAGTCTCCTGACCAAAGAGGAGAGCCATGTCTTCTGGCCTGTTGATTCAAGTTTCAGCCCAGAATTAGTACTCTTGGCAATCCTATAGTCGCATGTGGTGCATGTCAATATCTGTGTATAAAGTCTGGGCAGATGAATTGTGAAACACTTCCATCCTCTGTGTGAGCCTGTGAACCTGTGTTACTGGGTTATCAGGATGACCGTCAAGAAGAGAGCCACCCTGACCAGCTGTGAGGTTTCTGGGGTTTCTAGACTGAATACGATGATGTCATTACATTTAATTTGGTCTTTCATCCTTCCTTTCCTCTTATGATGGGAAGAGAGTTATATCAAAACTAGACGGGTCTAAGATAGACAGACAACCAGGGAGTTCTATTCCTTCTCTCTCCTCCATGTAATTTACTTCCCTTATTCCGATGCAGAGACAGAGACACTCCTCCCTCCACCCATGGCCAAGAAAGTCATAATGATGTTTTCTTGGTCTCAATTTAGCTATTAAAAATGACTCTGTTTGCTTATTATAACACCTTCCATCACTCTTACTTATTTTGCAAATGCAGGATCTGTTCACTCACCTCATTTTCCTTCTATGAACTTCCAATCTTCAAAGCTGTTGCATTTCTTCTTCAGATGGAACTTCTTCATTTTCCTGTTTAAAGAAGCAGTTTTGTAGAGAAATTTAAGTATCATTTAATCCTGAACAAAGATATTTCGGGTTTCCTTCTAATAATGGGAATCTTGAGTCACTGGAGAGTCAGGACTCCCTAACAGTATATGTGATATGTAGAGAAATAGCAAGTATAAATTATTCCTTTATTTTATTTTATTTTCTATTTAAGTAACATTGCATTACAACATCAAATGGGTTTCAGGTATGTACCATTATAAATCAACATAAACTTTTATTCCTTTAGCACTTACTGAGCACCATTTATGTATCAGATACTGAGCTAGCTCTGGACATGTTGTACTGGTATGATTTCAAAGACAATCTGCCCTCTAATGAGAGACACCAATAAGTAAAATGATAATTATGATTCATTATAATCATTACTGTGATCAAGGTCAGCACAGAGTGCTGCAAGAACAGAGAAAAGGGGTACCCAATCTTGGAGGCTCAGGGACTATGCCTTGGAAGGGATGACTTCTCAGCTGAAATCTTAAGATGAGGCGCTAGACCTACTTTGAAATACACTGCCGTATGTCAGTTGTCCCACTGAAGGGCACTAACACCTGTGATAGAATCAAAGCTATAGCTGTCAGTCTCCCTGTTCAAACTCCTGTCTTATCTGAATACAGGGCACTGACTGACTCCCACATCGATGCTTAGATTTGACTTTTCCAGGCCCTCCAACCAGGTCCTGATCTATATTCTCAGGTTAAACTCTTATTCACTTCTACACCTCACCTGTTCATCCAGAGTGTCCTGGAACTCCAGACAGAGTTCAGAATTCCTCTTGTGGAATCCTGCCCCCACCCACCCACCTCCATTGTGACTCTGCCTATACCTTCCCCTTACAAGCAAACCTCCATGGAGTAATGGGGCACTGGCAATAGGCTGTCGGTATCGAGATAGAAGCACCAAACCCAAAGTCACATCTGGACAAGCTTTAGACCCTGGGAGATCATGGGTAAGGCAAGACAAGAAAATATACTCTGATAATTAGGCACAGAATTGTGGAGTCTAGCCCAGGCTAATATCAAAAACCAGAGGACACTCTCATCCTCTTTATAAAACTTGTACCTGGGTCTCCCTTCCTTCCTGAAGGAATATGTCTATTCACTTAGGCAGTCTATGTTCTCTGAGCGCCTATTTTGTGCCAGGTTCTGTGCTAGGACTAGAGATACAGATTAAAAGACAGACATTTCCTTGGAGTACTTCAGTCTAATAGGGTGCAAATAAACAGTCTATTGTAATGCATTGTTTCTGTTTTTTAAGAAGTGCTGGCAGGAATGAAAGTGAGCAGGCAGGTAGGCAGGAAGAGAGAGGAAGAAGCAGCATTTTATTTTATTTAGTTGTTCATTTTTCTCATCCCAGCCCTGGGCCTTGAACCCAAGTCCTTGGAATATGTGGCCTGTGCCTTCAACTGAAGGCAGCTGACCCATTATTCTACCAGATCATGCCATTACAGTGCCCTGTAATGGGATAGGAGTTACCCAGGGAACTGTGGAAGAGGAGAGGCCACTTGTAAATAAGAGCCCTACAGCTGAAGGGCCCACTCCTTGGGGAGGCAGATAGGATTCTTGGCTAGAAGTTGGGGCACACTCAGTCCTCATGAGAATGAGAAAATGTGAGTAAGACATGCCCTCTGGTTCTCTTCCCACACGGACACAGTACCACTCCTCTCTTGTGGTGAGATTGACCATGAAGTCAGTTTCAAATCCTACTACTGAAACCAGGCTCTTTTCCCTATTCTTCAATCCCTCTACATCCAGGTCTTTATATTGGCTGGCGCTGCCCCCATTATCTGTGGGACTGTTTCCGAATTGGGGAGGAGTCCAAGTGCTTTTGCGGACACTTATTGAGAGAGCATCAGATCTTCTCAGGTAGGAAGAACTGACCAACCCCTCAGTGGGGAAGGATAATTGTACTTGATCATGTATCAGGATGAATGAGAGAAAGTGTGTGTGTGTGTTTTGGGGATGGCAGTGGGGGTTGGCATGGGATGGTAAGGACCTATCTGTGCTGATCTAATCCTACCACCCCATCTCCATTCCGCAGATATATCTGTACCCTGCAGTGTGGGCCACTGCCGCTGCCTCATGTTCTGCTTTATCCCATCACGCCCAGAAGAGGTGGGTGAGTTCTGGCTCAAGAGACGGGCCACCTTTGACCCTAAGACCTGGAGAGCCCAATGTCGCTGCAAACACAGCCATGAAGACCACGCAGCTACTGGGTCTTATCCCTGCAGGGTCAAAGGTACCTTCTAAGGCAAGGGGAGTATAGGGGTGGGCATGGGTAGGTACAGGATGCAAATCGTTGGGGGATGGGGGAGCTGGTAGGAGAGACTTTGGTTTCTGGTTGGTGAGGAAGAGATGAAAATGTAGTCAGCCCAGGGGGGAAGCCCCAATTCCCTACTTTTCATGGCTTCCCCCTTGCCCTAGGATGTTGCTGCAATTGCTTTGAGTCTAATTTCCTCTGTGCGGCTTGTGACCGGCGCTGGGAGGAACATGAGACTTTCTTTGAGATTGAAGAGACCCGGCGACGAGGAGCGAGGCCTCGTGGTGAGGAAGCAACCTGGGGTAGGGGCCTGTAGTCGGAAGGCCAGGCAGGAAGGCAGCCATCCCATCAGCAACTGTCCCATCCAAGACTACATCATCCTCTCACCCGCTGCACCCCATATCTGCACTGGCTTCTACCCCCAGGAGCAGACCATGCACCTTTTACAGAGATGCCTAACCTCAAAGAAGTCATCTTCGGCAACTCTGACTTTGAAGTCCTACAGAAGGAGGAACCCTCTGCCTGTCCCAGCTCTCACCCTGGTCCCCCTGGCCTTCCTGGTCCACACAGCCTCCAGCCTGGTGCCCACAACCTCCAGCCTGGCTCTACATCTAAGCCTCCCCATACCTGACCCTTTCACCTCTGCTCTTCCTCCTCCAGGGTCAGACACTGTCAACACCTGGCACAGGCCTTTGTGAGCCTGGCCTACATCAGCAATAAAGGGGAAGACGCTGGAATCTGACCTGGCTCTGTATGGGGCAGATAGAGCCCAGACTAGGGAGACACCCTAGTACCTACTGGAGGTAAGAAAGAACACAATGCAGGAGATAGGCTTCCACAACACCTATATTCCACCATACCTGGCTCTGGCATCACTAGAGGTTGGCTTCAATGAAGCCAAGGAAGGAGGAGATAGTTTCAGGGACAGAGTGAGCAGTGATGTTGGATGCTATTGAGGGCTCCAGTAAGATAAAGACTGAGAAGTGTTCATTGGACTTTGCAATTAGAGGGTCTCTGAGGAGTTTAGAGAGTACAGTTCCAGTGGGGCAGTGGAAGCAGAAACCAAACGGCAGTGAGTTTGAAGGAGCTTAATAACCTTAAGTGAAAAGAGCCAGAGAGAATCAAACAACATCAAGAAGGAAATGTGGAGTCAAGGAAGGAGTTTTAGGAAGGAAAAGGGGAGGGGGGCAACAGAAAAAGAGACCTTGAAGAATACAAAAGAAGAGAAATCCCTGGTGAGACAAGATCTCAGAGATGGAGGGGAGGGGATGAGGTCAAGGGATTCACTCTGGACAAGGAGACACATGACTTCCTAAGACTAAGAGGAAGGAAGAATGGGACCTTTACTGAGCTGCAGGGAGGAGGATCTTATGAAAGATGGCTTCTATGTTCCCTGAGAAGTAGAAACAAGGTCAGTTACTGGTAGGGGAGGAAAGGGATTAGAGTGGTGACTAGGAGAATAAAGTAAGGTTAATGTGGGGAACTGAGGATTCAAGTACAAGTGGAATCAGGAACCTAGTTAGAGAGAGAGAAGAGCAAAATATTTAGCTTGCTAGTTGATGATGGGTGTCAAGGGAGGATGATCCGGAAAATAAGGCCAAAGAAGACTTGAGAATGTGGAGGGAACTGACCATACACATAGGGGACAAAAAGAAATAGGGAAATAAAATGAAGCCAGAAAGCAATTGAGAGATTGAAAATAGGAGCAGTTGAAGGAATAGAAGTCTCTAGATTCAATAGCAGGTGCAGTGGGGATCAAAGCACAGGAGACAGTGGTGAGAATTTGTCGAGGACTGTGGGCCAGCAGCTGAAATTAGTGAATGTTGGGTAGTGAGTAGGAAGTCCATAGATGATTCTTATAGGGAGTAGAAGACTGACACTAATGAGCTCTGCGACCCTAGGCAAGTCACTTTACTTCTTTAGACCTGTTTCTGGATCTGTAAAGTAAGAAATCTGTGCCGCTTACTCTCTATGAGAACCCAAGAAAGAACCAGTTTCAAAGTGCCTTGCACTCCCTCCTGGATGGTTTCCTTCCTCTTCCTAGATCCCTTTATTTAAGGACTCCTTTATCCAAGCTTCTCTTCATTTGTCTACTGAGCAGCTCTAAGGGCTCCTGCTGTCCCAGAAGCACAGCAGCCTCTAAGGCACAAAGAGGCCAGTCCACATTTCCTCACATTCAGGGAGGCTGCTTATCCCTCCAAGGCAAGAAATGCAATCTGAACTGCTAGAACTCCAGGGGAGAAATCAAGAGTCAAAGGCTTTCCCTTTGGAGGAGAAATAATAACACTATAGCTACATAAAGAGTTCATCATTACCTCCAGAAGAGTTCTGTTACTGGTTATATGCAATGATGACCATTCACCTAAAACAAATTCAAACAACAGTCAACAATAGAGAGGAATGGTTACTATGATGATATAATTCAGGAAAGTATTATGCAGCCATTACAAGTATATTTACGTAGACTAGAAAAGTGATTGCAAGGAGAATATAATTTGCAACACATAAGCATTAAATGTTATGAAAGGAAAACGAAAAAGTGTTATTCACAAATAATTATTGAACGCATCTCTGTGTCAGTCCAGGTGCTGAAGATACAGTGGTCGCCCTTTTCCCATGTGTTAACGTTAAGCTAAAATTTACCTGGGACCCCATATTTATGTTAAAATATATAAAGTCCAGCAGAGTGTAATATACTTTTGACCTGTCCGTGACACAATTCCCTTCAACACCGACTAATCGAAAATACCAGCCACCCAGCTAACCGTATCATACATCTTTTCTGATTAGCAAAGAACATTGGCTACATAATCCTTTATTTACTAATCGAGCGACAAAAAGCGGAGACTCCCGCCCCGTCTAATTAAAAAAAAAGGAAAGAAAAAATGCAAAAACCGCTTTGAAAACAAACTGCAGAATCTTTCGTCTCCGAGTGGATATGGCAATCCTATAAAACTGAGGGATTGCCCTTAGATGAGTAAATTACAATCTTAGAAAAAGTTCAAAGGGCTGAAACGCTAAGTCTCGGTTCCCGGTTCACCTTCTACCCCACCGACCCTAGGCCTCCACCCGCCTTTCTTCCGGGACTCCTGGAATCCCGTGGTTCCTGAACCAATGAGCGCTTGCACCCACGGAGCCCCGCCCTCCAGTGGGCCAATACGGTGAAAGGACCTGTAATCTTAGAAACTCTGGGCGGCAGGTGACCGAACCCCAGTCCCGCCCGCTTACTCCCAGCCCTCCAGTCGCAGCAAGACCTGGAAAGGACGAGCCCCACCCACGGGGGAGCTGGGACCTGAGCAGGGGCCAAAGTTGTGTTTCAGCGCCAATTGGAGGAAAAGCCCACCTCTCCTTTCAATAAAATGGGAAACTCCCGTAGAGAAACTAGCCGGGACCCAATGGAAAAGAAACTTTCAAGCTAACTAGAAGACAAAACCAATGAAGTGGAAAAACCGCTTTGCAGGGAGTAAAAGCAGCCAATGGGATGAAAAGATTCCACCTCTAATGCGGCGGTGGAGCCAATGGCGTGAATACTCCACCCCCCTGCGGGGCGGTACCTGAGGGCCAGGAACGCCACCCAATGGGATGGCAGAGCTCCCTCTACCGTTGGAGGAGCCAAGGGCCGCCCCACCCCGTCTTCTCCATCGCCAGCCCCGCCTCGGGTCTGCCCCAGCCGAAGTGCGGACCGGCAGAAGTCCCGCTGCTCAGGGGAAGATGGCGGCGGCTGTCTTGCTGGCCGCCGGGCTGCGCGTGGCACGCAGGGCTGTGACGGGCGCGGGGCCTTGGGGGGTGCAGGTGAGAAGTGGCCGCGGGGGCGAGGAGGGGGGCCCACGGGCTCTGACGACCTCCAGGGCCTGGCGCCGCGTTTCTCCTGCGATCCCGAAGGCTCGCGCAGCCTTGCGGCCTCGCAGGGACGGAGCCCGCGCGTCCGGCTGGCCATGCTGCCCGTCCCGAGCTCAAACTGCAGGGCTGTGTGGTGAGAACAGGTGGTCGCAGCAGCCCCTCCGAACGCCGCTGGAGAAGCGAACGGGTGATGAGCAGTGTCCTACATAGGCCTGGGTGCCTAGGTCGCGACAGGGTCACACAACGCTTTCAGCTTTCTAAACCGGCCCAAGTCCAGCTGACCCGCCACCTTCTCCAGGCAGCCTCCTCAGTGCCCCCTGCAGGAAGTGAGCGTTTTTTGTTTTTGTTTTTTCCTTTTTAGTCCAAAGCCAGCCTTCTGCCCCCTTCAGTCCCTTGGCGTTCTGCTGAGCACTAGCGTTACCCTCACGTCTTTTCCACTTGCCAGAGTGACTCAAGAGTCAGATTAAAGCCAACTCTTTGTCCCACAGTGATGATGGCACTTATTGAAGCTTTCTCTGAGCCCCTGGGAAATGGACTTCCCTGCCTTCAACCCTGAGTCTGGGTCACTCAGATCACTTAATTAAGTGAACTTTTCCCTATACTGATTCAAGGAATTAGAATCAAAAACCACAGTAAGGTAAAATATGACACCCAGCATCCACCTGTCCACCAGGCAATTGTATTAAAACGTGAATAAAACTGGTAACACTGCTTAAAAATTATGTAGTGGAAATAAAAGTGGAAACTTACTAACAAGGTGAGAATAAATTGGAAGAGCTCCAAGCTGTCTTAAGAGATGATGCAAACCACCGCCTTTATATTTGAAGCCAAAAGAAGGGATTTATCGTAGTTCAGTGTAAAATATGTATGGTAACCTAAGTTTCCAAGTTCTCGTGGACAGCACTGGATTTCTTACACACTTCAGGAACAGGAATCAATTGCACTGCTGAATCCTGCACTGTAAGACAGTCGTTATCTAACCAGGCCCTACACCATCTAGTCCTACTGCTGTCCATGCTCTGAAACTGAACTTTTCCTTTGGGTGGGAACCACTAAAAGGTTCTTAGAAAATGAAGTTAAAGACTATTACAGTTCATCCTCTGCCAACCCTGACTGAGCATATGAGAAAGGTATTGCCAGCTCCTTCCCCTGGGTGTGTCTGACCCACCTTCAGGTCCGAGGAACTTCTGGTGTGACTGATGGGAATGAAGTGGCCAAGGCCCAGCGAGCAGCTCCTAAGGGAGTAGCCCCAACCATCTTCTCCAGGATCCTGGATCGTAGCCTCCCAGCTGACATTCTGTATGAGGACCAGCAGGTGGGGTATGCTTAGGACCCATCCCTTAGGAATTTCATAGGTTGCGTCCAGCTTGTTGCAATAACGTGACCTCTGGCCTGTCCCAGTGTCTCGTATTCCGTGATGTGAACCCTCAAGCTCCTGTACACTTCCTGGTTATTCCTAAGAAGCCCATTCCTCGGATTAGCCAGGCTGAAGAAGAAGATGAGCAGGTAGGAAGAAAAAGGCCAAGATTTGACTGGAGATAGCCCTAGACTCAATGAGAATTGGCTCCCTGTGAGTAAAGCCACCTGTCCCCACTTTACTGTAGCTTCTAGGACACCTTCTCCTTGTGGCTAAGAAGACAGCAAAATCTCAAGGGCTAGGAGATGGATACCGACTTGGTGAGTAACTTTCAGTCTTTTGAGCCCCTCATCTAAGAATTCTCACACCTACCACAAAATATTCTTCATTCTTTGACCTTTCCCATGATCCTGAACCCCCCCCTAATCCCAAGCTTCATTTCAGTGATCAATGATGGGAAGTTGGGCGCACAATCTGTATATCACCTGCACATTCATGTACTTGGTGGTCGACAGCTCCAGTGGCCTCCAGGTTGAACCCTCCAACTGACCAAGGACCCAGAGCTGGATGCTTGGATCGGGTGGGCAGAAAAAAAAAAAAAAAAACTATGATGCTAATAAACATGTTCTTCCTCAATTTTGGATTCCTGTCTTAAATATATAAAGATCTGTACCACAAAATAGGAATGAAAATATTCACAGCTACAATCCCCTGGTCTTAGATACACTGAGCCACAGTGGCCTAAAACTGGAAATCAACCACAAAAAGAAAGCTGGAAGACCCCGAACTGATTGGAAACTCAACAATATGCTCCTGAAGTGTTCTTGGGTAAAAGAGACTCTAAGGAGGCCCATCTAGTAAAGTATTTGCCTATAGATCTGTGATCTATTGACTAGTGGTTCACATCAGTCAAACCTCTAGAAAAGTAGCCATAGGAATAAGCCTGAATGAGGAGGAAGAGACTAAAACCTCCATGGGAGATTTGCTCTGTCTTGATCCTTATTCAGATACTGAGCCAAGTTCTTAAGGCATTCTGGGAGGAGGGTGATCAATGTGAGGGCCTTTTATTGAAGAAGTTACCACAGTCAAAAAAAGCTGTAATTGGTGCTCCCTGGTAGAATAGTGGCTGGGTGCATGCCAGATACATCCAAAGATCCCAGGTTTGCTTCCTGGTTCTGGTGGGAAACAACCAACATGATTAGCTAAACACAGTAAATAAAAGTGCTTCTTCCCTGCTATCCCTTCCTGCCTATCTGCTTGCCTTCATTCCTGCCTTTAAAAAAAAAAAAATTGCTATCCTTTGAATAATAATTCCCATGTCTTACACTTTTGCTTTTAAACTGGTGCATTTTGGCCTTAAGAATGTTGAAACTTCCTGGTATGCCCTGATGGTGTAGTGGTTAGGTGCTGTCCACAAACATCTGAAGGTCCAGAATTCATGTCCCAGAGCTGGGGAAACAACCAAGATGAACAGCTAAACAAAAGTGCTTCTTCCTCCTGTACTTGCCTGCCTGCCCGCGCACCTTCATTTCTGCCTGCATATTTCCCTTTAAAAAAAAAAAAAAAAAAAAGGGTTGGGGGTGAGAATGAACCAAGGTGAAGCTACAGTTGGCCCCTATACAAACACCAAGTTGTGGTATCGGCTTTTGTCCGATACCACAACTTTGTGCCTGTCTGCAACACAAAGAACTACCTTAGAAAGCCTCAACAAGTCACATGTAAATGTAGAGATCTTAGGCCAGCGGAACCACAAAAGCCAGGGACGCAAAGGAATCCGGAGGGAACGCTGACTTCTCCCACCTTACTAGCTTTCAGACTTCCGCCGGGCAGAGTGCTTTCTTCCCCACCGCCCACCTCTAGTTCTGCGCAGGCTCGTGGAATTATTTGCCGTCTCTATGGCAACCCGGTAGCTGTTGTCCGAAGATGGAGGCCTGTGAGTCAATGGAAGACAGATCACAGTCGCGGTGAGAGCTGCTGCTTAGGCTGCAGGTGTAAGGGGACAAAAGTCAAAGGACTTTCTCTTTTCTGAACTCTTTGATGCATTCGCTTTCTTGCAGATCTTTAGATGTACAACCCAGCTCTGAAGGGTTGGGGTCCACTTCTGAATCATTTCCTTCAGATGGTGGTCCTAGTTCTGCCCTGGCAGCCGCAACTGCCGCCGCTGTCGCAGCCACTGCCCCTGCCTCCACTGCTAAAGCAGCTACATTATCTACAAATGACAAAGCGTCTTACTCGGAGCCCTCCTCTGACAGTCTTGAGGAGCCTTGTGCTGAACCTACATTTACCCATAAGATAGGCTGTCAGAGTCTTGGCTTTGAGCCAGTCTATATTCCCAGTGCTGCGCAGGACCCCTGTAATACAAATGACCTTCACTCTAGCCCTGCCCCTGTTCCTGACTCCAGTTCTGATCCTGACTGTGACTCTGGTAGAGGCACTGGTACTGGACGTGGTCCGGGCCGCGTTCCTGACCCTGAGTTCCGCACCTCTGTTCTTCCATGCTTCAGAAACATGGGGGCAGCCCTGGTCCCTAATTACACCCCCTGCTGTCGTCACATTCTATGGGAGCCTCAGAAACAACCGAAACAACCACCATGGAAATATTTGCAAGTCTCAGAACCTGGTGTCCGGGGGCAGTGGAGGCCTGAGGATGAAGGGAAGTGTAAAGTCCTCAACGAAACGTCCCCACGGGGCCAGTGCCTTCTCTACAACTGGGAGGAGGAGGTATTATGGTTTTGATCTGCTCCCTTAAAGACTCCTGGGGGGAGGAAGTAGTTTATGATGAGGGGTGGTACCAGAAAGGATATCATGGTCCCTCAACTTGGGGCCCACAGAGAGCCACCAATCACCTAGATCAAGTCCCAAGCATGCAGGATGGCTCGGAGAGTTTCTTCTTCCGACATGGACACCGAGGACTGCTGACCCTGCAGCTTCAGTCACCCATGCCCTGCAGCACCACACAGAAGGACTCATACCAGCCCCCAAGACAGCCGTATCAGCCAGTTCGAGGTGTGACACATGAGAGAATAGGCCAGAATAAATCCATTTTTCTGGTGGGACAATGTGTTATCCCATGGGTATAAGGGCAAAACCCCCACTATTTTCCTTCCTTTTCTCAAATGTGTGTTTCCTGGCCTGCTGTTAACTAGCCTCTCACTCTGGCCATCCCTGCCCTCCCACAGGGAAGCGTGAAGCCATGCTGGAGATGCTCCTGCACCACCAGATCTGGTGAGAGCCTGGCTGGAGGGAAATGGGAGTGGGAGCGGGGGGAGAGAAACAGGAGGACAAAACCCAGGAGAGAATGGCCTTTATACCCCCTGGACTGTACAGTCAAGAGGTGCAGGCAGAGCAGGAAACCACAAGGCAGCACTCTGAGGTCGAGTCTGTGACACACCATGACTACAGAAAGGAGCTGGTACAAGCAGGGCCTCCTGCCCCAACAAAGGTGAGAAGCCATCCCACCCCACGTGTGTGGCTGGGTTCTGATAGACTGTGGGAAGCCCTGAGGTTGACAGAGGAAACTTCCAGTTAAGAGCTGACTCAGTGTCTCTCCCTCACAGCCTCACGACTACCGTCAGGAGCAGCCTGAAAGCTTCTGGGTACAGAGGGCACCACAGCTACCAGTGTGTGAGGGCGACTGGGTGCTGGGAGTAAGGGAGGGGAAAGGCTGTTCTGTTCTCTTCTGGCTTGGAGGAGGGTGGGATCTCTTCTCACTCCTGAATTCTTCCAGGGTGTCAGTAACAT
Source organism: Solenodon paradoxus (assembly GCA_004363575.1). Classification (NCBI taxonomy): domain Eukaryota; kingdom Metazoa; phylum Chordata; class Mammalia; order Eulipotyphla; family Solenodontidae; genus Solenodon; species Solenodon paradoxus. The sequence goes on from RJWH01000241.1 coordinate 610,868, forward strand.
CACGACACTGGACACGCCATTCCGGAAGAACTGCAGCTTCTCAACTCCAGTGCCTTTGTCTCTAGGCCAGCCTTTGCCCTATGAGTCTGAGACTTATTTTCACCAAATGGGACAAATATCTTCCCTTGTCTGTCAGGGAGGAGGGCAGGGTTGTGAAGGGAGAACTACCCCTGACTAACGTCAAGGATGGAAGTGGGATATGGAATATGGGATCTATTTCTGTCTGTAGTGGAGGGGTGGTGAGACAGTGAATTCTGTCTGTATTTGGTAAAAGAGATTTACATAAAAGGATTCTCTCTCATTCTGAGACTGCTAATTCAGTGATTCAGTGAGTTACCATTTCCATACCCTATGACCCTTCCTTGAAGGTGGCCCTAACCCAGACTCTGACATCACACTTTTTGGTCGTTCTATATTTGGCAAAATATTCTGGTTTAGATACAGATATTTACAGAAGGGAGGGAAGACGGGGACCAGGCCAGAGAAGGGCAGGTACATATGTACAACACTGAGTTGCAAAGGATAACAACTTCCATGTAAGGTAGGATTTTTGTGCACACTGGTTTGCATCTCATGTGACAATGTCCATTTGTGGTGTGTGCAGAGATGGTGGCCACTGCTCACCCAGATACCAGCAGCAGGAAAGTGTCTGATTTGGGAAGATGTAGGGTTTACAGGATTCCAGCAGATCCTTTCCGCTCTCCTAGGAGCCAGTAAGTTCGCATCTTTCCTTTTCCCTGGAAGTAGGGGAGAGGAGATCATTTAGAATGCTGTGTGTTTGTTCCTTCACATCTTCCTTTCCCTCAGAATCCCCATAATCACTTTCATTGTCCCTTTCCATGACCCCCTCTCCATGGCCTGCCATCACCTTCATCTCCACATCCCCCCGAAGCTCTAGCTGGAAGCTTCCTAGCTCATCCAGGGCATCCTTGGTGGTAGAAGAGACATGGATCTTCAGGGCTGGGGTGGGATGGGAGGGAAGTTGAAAGATGAGTTGTGTTTTTAATGCAACAGAAGAACTGGTGGGATTAGAGAGATGTTTACCCAACCAGCCCCCTACCCCAGAAAGTTTTCAGTCTAGAACAAAGACATGTTCAAGGGTGGAACACTCAGGAACTTACTCAGGGTGAGAGTAAGGAGAATTTCTGAAAAGAAGGGGCAATGCAGACTGAGGTTGCAGCTGGGGTTGAAGGCTAACGTCTTACCTTGACCATTAGACTCCATTCGGGAAGCGGTGTTCACCGTGTCTCCAAAAAGACAATAGCGGGGCATCTTCAGACCAACAACCCCAGCACAGACAGGTCCTATGAGAAGAAACAGGTTGGAAGGCCTGGGGAAAGTGGAGAGTCGACTGGAGCGAGAGTCCCCCTTACCCGTGTGGACCCCTATGCGTAGCCTCAGCTGGTCATGTGGTCGGTGGCGGATGCGGAAGGAAGAAACTGCATCCAGTAAAGCTAGGGCCATACGAGCAATTTCTGGAGCATGGCGCTGACCATTTCGGCCTGGGAGACCAGACACCACCATGTAGGCATCTCCAATTGTCTCTACCTGGTTGAGAGGGGGATAAGAAGTCAGTGCTATCTGTACCCACCGGAATGGGGCAGAGTAGGAGGCGATAAGCTAGATATTACAGTGAGCCATCCCGACAGCTGGGGAGGCCAGAACACTGACTGGAAAGTAAGTGTCATGGTCCTGAGAATCTGGCGGCAAGGAGAAGTGAAGGGAATCTTTAAATCCTGCTTACCCCAGCACCTGGCAAATGCTCAATAAACAGTTGCTGACTCAGTGGACAACCTGTCTGCACCAGAACATGGATAAACAGGCTCTGCTGTCAGGACACAGGAAGCAAGAAAACAGAACAGACCTGAACGGCACAGAGGCTGGTGGGGAAGTCAAACAGGCTCAGGGGCATGGGCCTCAGACAGCCCAAACTGTCTAAGGTAAGAAAGCAGGTACTTGGCTTCGTTAATTGTATGACAACTATCACAGAATGTCCTTGTTTCTGGGAATTAAAACACTGAACTGAACTGCTTAGGGATAAAAGGGCACTGGTTCAGAAAATAACTATGTAGATATGTAGGTAGTTTTTTTTTGTTTTTTTTTTTTTAATTAAAGCAAATGGGGGTCAATATAAACAATTAGTAAAGGGTTTATGGAAGTTCTTTGTTGCAGTGATAATAGAATAAGTCCAAAGGAAAGAGACAGGAATGGATATTTATTGTCTGCACAATGTTAGGCACTTTCTACAATAAAGCTATTATTCCCCCACTTACAGATAAAACACCTGAGGCTCAAGGAGTTTCTGTTACTTACCCAAGGTCACACAGCAGCAAAACCAATAATCAAATCCAATAACCATTTTTACTCCTAAGCACAACTCAGTGACTCCAACAAAAAATTTTACAGAACAGCTTGTCCCTCACCCCAGTAAATCATTCTGTGCCCCATCCTTTATGCTGCTTTCATATCGGGAGAGAATGGAAAGATGCATAGGCTGTATTTATATCTCCAAGCAAAAAAGTGGCAGATAGGGGCTTAATCTCGTGAGGATTGTAGTTAGAGAAGCCTTTAGAATGCAACGTGCAGTTAGAATACCAGAGTTTCATCTGTCTGCAAAAGGCACTCCAGCACTAGGACACCTGAGACTCAGGAAGGAAAAGTGACCATCACGTAGGCAAGGGATGTGGAATTCAAGGAGACAGGATTTTAAAGGGTCTCAGTATAAGAGAAGCTCCAGCTCTCACCTTGTAGACGTCAAAGTTGTCAATTATGGCATCAAAGCAGGTATATAGGTCATTAAGAAGTGTCACCACCTAATAGGTATGGGAAAGAGAGGCCGTGAGACTTGTGCCCAACTTTCTGAGATTTCTTAACCGACAAGCCATAACAAGACATGGGAAAGCCAAAACGAACAAATCGTCCCTATTATCAAGGAGCCCTGTACTCCCCCAGGTCCCTGGTTCACCCGCTACCAATTACCGGTGGCTCTCACCTGCATGGGGGTGCTCTCTGCTGACAAAGCTGTGAAGCCAACAATGTCACTGAAGTAGATGGTAACACTGTCAAAGGCCTCAGCTTGTACAGTCTCTCCCCTTTTTAACTGCTCTGCCACTGAACTAGGAAGCAAGGAAGCAGTTTGAGCCAAACTCAGAGAAAGAGGATGGCAGGGGGAGAGAAAGGGAAGGAGTAAATGGCTGGAGCAGAGTTGAGTTCTAACAGAAGAGCTGAGCCTGGCAGAGGAGAAGGAAGGTTTCTGAAAGACATTATGGTCTAGCACAAGGTACAAGGTAAGGTGTACGTGTGCTGGGGAGCTAGGAAGGGGTCCCCAGGGAAGGGAGCTAAATATCTCAAGTTGGGATTGTTCTACACACACATGCTAAATGAAGCAAGGGCAAGGCAGATCCGTGTCCTGAGCTGGGATGGGAAGCCAGGAAGAAGGTAGTGGCACAGCTCATTTGGAGACAGAATGTCTCACTGTGGCAAGATAATAACAAAGCAGGGTTCTAAGGTCTGGGATTGAGTTCTCAAAACTCGATGAGGCAGAACCCACCAGAGCAGACCACCAAAGGAAAATTTGGGAAAGGGGACAAAGGTCTCACTGGGGTAGAATTTGGTAGAGCAGAGCCTCTGCTTTGCGTTTCTCCTCCAGATAGGCCTGTGTGCGTTCCTCCACCAGCTTCTCCAGGTTATTGGCATACTGCTCCATGCGCAAGAGGAGGTTGTCCAATATGCTGGTGCCACCCTCTCTGCGGGGAGGCCAGAACATGGTGCCTGCTCCAAGATCCTCAACACTCCCAGGACACCTTACCCAACCCACTCTCCCAGCCCACCAGCCCCACTTCATACACTAAGACTGATGAGGCTCCTGTCTCTGGGGAAGCCCTGCCCCTCAGTGCCCTCTCACTTGTTAAAGCGGCGAATGAAGCCCTTAATCTGTCCAAAGTCTGGCCGCTCAGCTGGGTCCTGGGCCCAACATCTCTCCATCAGCAAAACTAGCTCTTCATTCAGTTGAGTCCGGTCAATGCTTGGTCGGAAATATGGCCGCTGACCATTTCGGACCTTTTGGACAATCTCTGAAGGTGAAAATGCCTTAGGATGAAGAACAGGGCCTTCCCAGATAGAAGAGGCTATGGCAGATTCTCACCTTTGGGACTGAGGTCCAGGCCCTCCAAGTAGAAAGGACCACTGCGAAGCGCGATCTCCTGTAAGATGATCCCAAAGCTGTAGACATCGGCTTTCTGCATGCCTGTGGTTGGCAAAGGGTTCCCACTGAGCAGTTCTGGGGCAGTCCACAGCTTCTCTGAAAAGAGGAAACAAGCTGGCCAGGTGCCCCAACAGGGTATTCCCAGCCCATGTGGGTTTATTCTGACAAATCTCCCCATATTACTGTCACTTCATTTTCCCCTACCACCCTCCCTAGGCAGAAAATATCAGGGCCAGAGGAGTGATATAAAAGTGGACTGTGGGGGAAGACCTCACTGGCATAGAGGGCGTGGCTGTCATCAGGTTCAGCAGTTGACCGGAAGCTGGCCAGGCCGTAGTCTGTGATTTTGAGCACAAAACGACTGTCCACCACACAGTTGGACGACTTGAGACTCCCATGGGATGCAATAATGCTGTTATGGAGAAAGGCCATGCCCTGTGGAATACAGATCAAGTCAGGGGATTGGACCATATCTGGCTTAGGAAACCACCTCTCCACAAGCTAGGCATAACTAGCTGTCTAAAGATCTTGCGACCATGCAAACAATAAGGTTTTGGGGGGTGGGGGACACCCTTTGCACAATTTCTACCCAAATAAATAGAATAGGAAAGTAATGCCTTCCTGGTACAAGAAGCAGTACATTGGCGCACGGGTAGGTACCAGAGACAGGAGAAGAGCTTACAGAAATAGGGAGCTAACAGTTATGACTCTGGAAACGGTAGTCTTCTAAGCAGTGAAGAGAACAACTATGAGGGTGAACCCCAGAATGATATGACCTGCATGGCGGTCAAATTCATAGTCACCCTGGGAACTCGCCCAAGGCAGTGCAGTTGGAACAGAAAAATGATAGTGTTCCGTCTGCGCACCAAAATACCTCTGTCCAAATGGTTAGCCCTGAGCCTCAACGATTCCAGCTCGAGTTTCTGTGAAGTCTTCCTTTTTATTTTTCATATCAACAAAATCTCTAGGACTCTCCAGATTAGTGAATACAGAAATGATTTGGCTTTGTCCTAAAATCTCTTTTCCATCTAATTATTATGCTCTCAAGAGTCATGTTTCTCATGTATTTATTATCACATCTCCAGTTGAGCAACACATCAACTTTATCCAATATTTTTTCTTTCATTTGTTGGAAACTTTTACACAGAAACAACATTTTTTTAAATGACCTCGTGAGAACTGAGCAGAAAAACCAAAGCCAGCTCCAGGTGTGGTAAAGAAGCCCCCGAGCAGGCTCGCTGTCAGTGGGACTTGCTTCTAAACCCGGTTCACGCCTGTACTTCCCCCAACTCCATGGACCTCTGGGTCACTCGAAAATAGTTGAAACCTTGAATTTTGGAAGATACCAAAGGCTCACTATAATTTTTCTTGACTTCTCTTAGTTTCGCTACTAAATGTTCTTTTTTAAATATCAGTTTTTGTGAACAAAAGAGCAGATGTGCCAATTATTGGTCAGAGAATGAGAAAAAAAACAGGAGATACATATATCTGGAGACCCCATTCATCTTTTCCTTGCAAGGGGATTTTAATATAAACTTTTAGAGGTTAAAAAAGAGGGAAAAGAAGATGATGGTGATCTGAAATGTCTAGGACAAGAAGATAAAAATTCTCTACAAGATTGTGTGACAGATAAAACCCAGACCCCACCCCCACACTTAAAAATCCCAGACCATGGGAATAATGGAGAGTATGGGGCTGTCAGAGGGCTAGTAGAAATTGTCAGCAAAAATAGAGAAACTGTAAGTTAAAAAAAAAGAAAGCATTTTAAATGGGATGAAATCTTTAAAGAATGAGGAAGACTCACCTTAACAAGGTCATTAATGAGCGAGTAACGAAACATCCAGTCCAAGTTGATGCTGTCATTTTCCAGAATATCCTGTTAATCAGCATGAAATAGTGTATGGACTTCCCTAATCCCACTCGGTATCATCTGCATAGTGTCCATGTAACTTGGGCCTCCCCCCACCACCCCTACCAGCGATAATCTCCACTAACCCTCACCTGTAAACTCCCACGAGGACAATACTCAGTGACAATGCAAATATTGGGAGGGTCTATACAGGCACCAATGAAGCGAGTGAGATGGTTGAACTGAACATCTCTCATCTAAGAAAAAAAAAAAGAGGGGGTGGAGGTGGAATAGAAAATTAAAAGAGCTAAAAACTAGATACAGAAATCTATGTTATGTAAGAGGACGTTTCTCTTAATTGCACAAGTTAAAATCATTTCTAAATAAACCCCCAGCCCTCTTAGTCAATTTTACTTGTCTGCCGTCTTTCCCCTCTCCTCTTCCCCATGCCTATTACCCCTCACCCTCAAAACCATACCCCACTACATACATGTTTGAGTTCAAAGAGAACCTGCCGGGTCAGCTCAATACGCTTCTTATTCACGTGTTTGATGGCGACAACATTTCCCTGATGGAGAGAGTGGAAAGAAAGAAGAAAAATTACCATCCGAGAAAAATTACTAACGAGTTTCTGGGAGCTGAGAAGTACTGGAGAACTGTGGGAGCATCCAGGAGCTTCGCTGGGTACAGAGAGGAGGGCTGTGAGGGACAGAGGTTCATGGGAAAGGGTGGCAGATGGGGATGAGACAGGATGAAATGGTGGGGACCAGAATAAGCAGATGACTGTTCACCTTGAAGTGACCGGTGTTGGCAAAGATCTGGTATTTCCCATGGGCTGTCATGAGCGAGCCGTAACTGGATCCCCGCTGGGGCCAAGGGCAACATGGAGGCGGAAGGATGAAAGGAACATTAGATGGTGGTGGCAGGGCAGTGACTATCATTACAGGCCAATGTGCTGGGAAAGTTCCAGGGTAGGAAAGGACAGGAACTCAGAGGGGAGCATAGGGACAGCTGAGACAAGGGCTCACCAGCGACAGTGTGAGACGACTGCCTGCACCTTTATGATATCGCTCTGAATTGCCAAACTGCAGCTCTTCCCAGCGAATGCGCCACAACATGCTAGCCAGCTCCTTCTCCAGCATCAGTTTTCTGTAAGGACTGCACACCTCAGTTGACTGGCAAGCCCGTTCCTACCACCCCATAAACCAACAGTGGGGTCGCAGGAGGCCTCCTTGCAGCTTCTAAAGCTGCAGCTGTTATACCAGAGAGGCAGGACAGAGAGAAAGATGCACTCCCAACATGTCTGACACCTGCCCTCTGCTCCTTTAAAAACTTGCAGGTTGAAGGTCATGTTCTTTCTTAAAAGGGTAGCATCCATGGAGAAGTCAACTTTGCCCTTGTAAGACCTTACTCAAAATCTCTAGCTAGTCTACCCAGTCTAGAGTCAACATGGGCAAAAAAAAAAAAAAAAATCACACAAAGGCTAAAATACAAGTAAAGAGAAAAGCTAGAGAGGAGGGTGTTAGGCCTAAGAGATAATCACCAAATTAAGAGACCTGTTACCCTCCACCACATTGGAGGGACCAGAAGGTTGTGTGGCAATGGGGAGGTAGGAGTAAGTCAGAGGACCGTGCAAAACTCACCGGAAAATGAGGAAGCTGGAAACACCAAACATGATGAAGGTGATTCCCGTGCCCAGAGCCACAATTGCCAGTGTCGAAAGCGGAGCTGCAGGCAAGAGGGGGACCCTGAGAAAGACTGTGCAAGAAGTGGGGGACGAGGGATGATACTCAAGGTGCAGGGAGCAGACTTCTTGAGGGGAAGACGTATGGAGTGGGGTGTAGAAGTAGAGGTAAAAATAGAGCTAAGGGGGTGGGTACACTCAGAGAGGTGCAGATAAAAGAATGAAAAGTAAAGCGAGAAAGGATTGTTCCCAGTCCCTGCACACACCCACTTTTATCACAGGATGGGTCGTCCAAGTCAAAGGCACAAGGGGGATTGTCCAAGGGGGGGGCCCCCTTCACCCAGGGGATAGGCCGCCCTGTCCACCAAATCTGCTTCTCCGCTCCTGAGTAGTGGGCTGCAGGCTGTGAGGAAAGAGAAAACTAGGCCCACAGGCCCGCTCCCACCAGCCTCCTCCCCCAGACCCTGCTATTAGGCTCATTTTCTCCCCAACCTACCACCCACCCAGGATGCAGCTCCAGCAGAGAAAATAAATCCCTGCCTCTAGTACCTTTGATTCTTCCCCCAGGACCCTGGCTTTGTGGGGCCCATGCTCTTCCCTGCCTTTTCCCCCATCACCTGAAAGTCCCCAGAATCCAGGTCACCCATGGCCCACAGGACAAAATCAGTCTCCCGGTCATTGTTCTTGTCCATAACAACCAGTCCAGTTACACCTAAGACAGAAAAGCACGCTCCTTACTGGGAGATCTACCCTAGGCCCCTCTCCTCTCCCCTCAATCCCTCCAGTTGCCTCAGAGCCCAACCCTGTCCTCATTCTTAACATGTGCCTACTTCTACCATGTTCTATGAGCCCAGCTAACTCTCCCTCCTGTCCCTGGTATCTGTATTTTCTTCTGCCCACTCCACTCCTCAGCCTGATAGATGCCCTCTGGCCTCCATCTGACTCCCTTCATTACCGTGGTATCTGCGTCCCTGCATCTTCTCCACAATTCGAAGTCCATCTTCCCGAGTGCCCCCTTCCTGCATTGTCTCATTCAGGACCTCGGCATACAGCAGGATCCCGTCATAGAAGCAGCCGGCGATGAGGTTCATCTGGGGGTGGTAACTTCAGCAGTGCTCTCCAAATGTTCAGCCAGGCCCCTTCCCCAGCCCCCTTTCCCATCTCTGGGATCGCCTTCTACCTCTTCTTGATTCTAGTTTGCTTTCTCTCTCCTCTCATGCCAAAGATCCCAACTCTGCCTAACTGGACACTAGGGCTAAAGGAAATACCCCAGATGGAAGCAGACAGCCCCCAAGTGGGGCTGGCTTCATGGCCCAGACTTGATGCTGAGTTAGGTCAATGAGCCCTCTTCCAAAGGCCGGCATGACTCTCCGAGAAAGAGAAATCTACTTACCAGGGAGGGGGCCAGCTCCACACCAAAATCTTCCCGGGCTCTTATCAGCAGACGATTCTGGAATTCCTGATACTCAGGATTTGGAGGTTCTCGGTAGGTAATCACCAATACTGTCTGTACCAAAAGCACATGGGGGAAAGTGAACAGAACTCAAGATGGGCATGAGGGGAAGAGAGGAGGCTGGGGAGGAAACGGGGTAGTAGACATAATATGAAATGCGCATGGGTGGGTGTGAAGGCTGAGAGGACATGAAACTGTGTGTGTATCTGGGGAGATGGAGTGGCACTCCCCCATGACAGGGACATAGGATGGTTCTGGGAAGGTGGAGACTGGGAAACAGATGACGTCCATTTCATGCTCCACACCCAGCCATCCTCTTCCCGAAGACCCTGCCACCACCTGGGCCTCTCTGCCGGACTATCTCAGCAATCACCGCTTCTCTGTCCCTCTGGGCTCTCGCTGCTTAGTAAGGACAACACTGAGCATCAGCTCCTCTCTGAGTGACAGTCACTGTTGATGCCATAGTAAAATGACCCCATTTTCATTTGGGCCACTTGAATACAGTGCCTCAGATTTCAGGACCTCGGACATGGCAGGTGGGAGGGGTGTGGGCTACTGTAAGACAATGGCTCCATCTGTGAAAAGCTGTGAGCGCCTCCATTTAGCACGTGTGGAATACCTATGACAAGCCACACTGCCCCCACACACTGGCATTCCTTCACTCAGTAGCAGGCCTGTGTCCCAGAGAAAACAGTCATACGCCCACACACATTGCATACTTAAGCGAATGACACCTCTGGTCTCAACCATGCACACCTCTCACGAGCCACAAGTCAGCCTGCCCCTCTCTCACCGAGACTCCTCACTTTACTGCCACCCTTTTCAGGCTGGCCTGGGCTGGGGTCCTCTAGGTCAGGTATACTGGGGCTAAGGGCTGTCTGATCTTTCATCCTTGCCTGCAGCTGCCCACCCAAGATCCTTCGCTCTCTACCCTGCTTCAGCTTTGCAACAAAAGGTACCTCACCTCATCATGCCCTCACTCCCACTCTACCCAACCCTTTGTCTTCCCCTCAGCATATTCTTGACTGTTTCTCCTTGTGTAGCAGAATCTCCACTCTTTGCTTTTTAGTTTGCATAATGACTACAGTAAGTGGGAGAACTGAAAATTAATTTATATAACTGTTTGCTGACAAGGTCCCTCTTCCTCCCACACTAAGGACTGACACAAATTGGCTGGCAGGAATTCTCACACAAGAGAAGTGTCCCAAAAAGAGAATACAGCCCAAAAGGCCATGGAGTCTTCTCATTTGGGAAGATCATAGGGACCTTCCTTGACTACACTAACCAAAGTATAATTCCCTTGTTATTCTGTTTCCATACCTAATGCTATTTTTTTTTTTTTTTTGGTGACATCACAGTTTGTTCTACATTTGTGTTTGTTTTTGGTGGTTTTTTGGTCTTTATCTTTTTTTTTTTTTTTTTTGGTCTTTTTTTGCTCAGTGTCTGTAAAACCAAGAAGGCAGACTCTATCTGTTATGTTTCCCACTGCAAACCGGTACCTAGCACAGTGACTGAGACCTAAGAGGTGCCCGGTAATAGAATGAGTCAGGCTTCAAATGAATGCTGACCAAATAATGTGGTAAGTCTTGAGCAGAGTTAAGTGCTACAGTAGGAAACTCAGTTCAAGCTGGGGATTTGGGGATTGTTTCCTAGAAGGGAAAGTAACTAGTCTTAAAGAATATTAAAGACCATGCAAGCATTATCCAGACCAATAAACGTGAGAAGGTGTTTTAGGTCAAAGTGACAGCATAAACAAAACTTGTCCTGTCACTGCCCACGTTCAAATGTGAGTGAGACTAGTATACAAACAGAGATGTCATTCACAGTCATAGTCACAGCCAAACATATAATCATAGCCACATAAAGCCTTCCTCACTGGCAAAGATAGACACCCAAGTCCAGATCTTCTATATGTCTACTTAAAGTCAAAGAACCTCAGGGGGATAGAGGGATATGGAAAAACACTTATGCATGTAAGTTAGTGGGAAAAAGTTGGTGAGAGAATAATGCATGGGTATGATTTTGAGAGGCTGAGATTTGAGGTAAGGGAAGGAAGAGTATTCCAGACAACAGCAGCAAAGAGTACAAAGCCAGAGGGCAGAGAGGCCCCTGAGGGGAAGCGGGGAAGGTAGAGAGGCCCAATCTGGAAGTAGTCTAGTGCACTGGAATACATGAAATTAGGGGCACTAGGAAGCAAGACTGAAAACAGACTACAGAAGTTCTTAAATATCACAATAAGGATATGGGATTTTGTTCTGTAGGAAATAAGTCACTGAAAAAATTTAGTAGAGTAGAGAAATAAGGAGTCATGTCAATTTCCCCACAACTTCTCTCTTAAATTCATTTCTTTCCATTTCTGCTATCATTGCTCTGGTTCAAGCCCATGCCACCTCCTGCAATGCAACCTATTACAGGTGGTCTCACTGCCTCTAGTATTCTCCTCTTCTAAGCCAACCTGAATTCTGTCACCTCAATAAAAACAAAAAAATAAGTCTCAAGGACCCTACATTCAAATCCAAGCACCTTAATCTTAGGTTCAGAACTCTCCTTAATCTGATTATACCTGTACAATATTGTTTCCTACATCTGCTTCAAATTAACCCTTCTTTCTTCTAAGGTCAGTGTCTTCTTTTTCCCCCTAACCATGTCCATTCCTCTTTTTTGTTCAGGAGACCTGGATTCTCTTCCCACTCTGAGTAGAAGTATGACATCTATCTTTAAAGTCACAATAGGATAACATGATAATATGTAGAAAACCCTAAAATCTCCATCAAAAAACTACTAGAATTAATTAATGAGTACAGTGAAGTGGCAGGCTATAAAATCAACACACAATATTATGTTGCATTTTCATATGCAAACTATGATGGAGGGAATCAAACTATCCCATTTGCAATACAAGCAAAAAGAATTAAATACTTGGAATATACTTAACAAAGGAGGTGAAAGACATAGACAACGGAAACTATAAGACTTTCCTAAAAGAAATAGAGGATTATTCAAAGTGATGGAAGGATAGTCCATACGCATGGCCAGAAGAATTAACATTGCTAAAATGGTCATCTTACCTAAAGCAATATACAGGTTTAATGTAATTTGCATCAAAATCCCACTGGCATTTTTCAAAAAAATAGAACAAAAAAATTTAAATTTGTATGGAATCACAAAAGACCTCAAATAACCAAAGCAATCGTAAGAAAAAAAACAAAAACTGTAGGTATCACACTCCCAGATCTTCAGTTATAGTGATCAAAACTGTATGGTATTAGAATAAAAACAGAGACAGAGACTAGTGGAATTGAACCTAATGACCAGAAATAGACTTACTCATAATTTATTACAAATTATGAGTTTATATGAATTTATATTAATTTATAACAAAGAATTCAAGAGCATACAGTGGAGAAAGGATACTTTTTTTTAATAAATGGCGTCAGGAAAACTGGACAACAACATGCAAAAAAATTTCATCTAGACCACTCTCAACATCATACACAAAAATTAATTCAAAATGAATGAGAGACTTGGATGTAAGACCAGAAACCATAAACTACTTAGAAGATAACATAGGCAAGACATTCATGTCATCAGCCTTAGGAAGGTCTCTGGGGACTCAACTCCAGCATCAAGGGAAACAAAAACAAAAATAAACAAATGGGATTACAGACTAAAAAGCTTCTGCACAGCAAAAGAAACCATCACCAAAACAAAAAGACAACCCACACACTGGGGAAGATATTTTCATGTTACATATCTGACAAAATATACAAAGAATTCATAAAACTCAACAACAGAAAAACAACCCAGTCAAAAAAATGGTCGAAAGAATTGGACAGACTTTTCTCCAAAGAAGACATAGACATGGCCAATAGTCATATGAAAAGATGTTCTTCCTCACACTTAATCAGGGAAACGCAAATCAAAACAACAATAAGATATCATCTCACACCTATAAGACTGTCTCTTATTTAAAAGTCTGGAAACAAATGCTGGCAAGGATGCTGAGGAAAGGGAAGATTTTACACCGTTGGTGGGAGTGCAAACTGGTGCAACCCTTATGGAAAATAGTATAAAGATTCCTCAAAAACTTGAGAATGGAAATCCCATATAATCCCATCATTTCACTTCTGGGTATTTACCCAAAAGACACAAAAACACCAATTTGCAGAGGCATATGTACCTCCATGCTAATTAAACATTATTTATAATAGCCAAGAATTGGAAATTACTTAAGTGCCCATCGTCAGATGAGTGGATAAAGAAAATGTAGTATACAGACATAATGGAATACTACACAGCCCTTAACAAGATGAAATCCTACCATTTGCAACAACATGGATGGAACTGGAGAGGGATTATGCTGAGTGAATAAGTCAGAAGGAGAAAGACAAATACCAGATATTTTCACTCATTTAAATGGAATATAAAGAAACAAAACAAGGGAACAGACTAAACCAAAACCAACCCTTGGACATTAACAATAGAACTGAGGTTAGCAGTAGGGAATAGGGTGGGAGCTGGGGGCAAGTGGTGGGGTACAGGGGACAGTGGTGAAGAAGGTTTGGTAAGTTGGTGGTGGGCAGGGTGTGTTGCCATATATGTGAGTAATAGTGAGACCGAACATAAGGATTTATGTTATTTTATAAATCAAAGTTACCTCAATAAATATTAAATGAAAAAGAAGTTCTGATAGCTTCACTTCCCTTAAAAAAGGCCTTCCCTAAACCCAGCCCACTTGACTTTCCCTCCTCTGAACCAATAAAGTATTTTGTGTCTGTTCCAGAAAAAAAAAAGCACATCATTTTTCATATCTTGCATCTAACTGAATCACAATCATGCCTCTCTCTCAAGAAAGGATGGAACCCCTCCCAAGGGCTGGGGCCAGATCTTCTCCTGAACGTGGCCTCTTCCACTCCCATCCAGCCACGCAGAGTCTACTACTGGTGCTTAGGATCGTCAGTGTTCCAGGGTCTTGGAGAGCAGCCTCGGCTGACACTCTTGAGCAAAGCGTCACAAAAGTGGGGAAGTAAGGACGAATGATAATAGACTCGGAAAGCCTGTGTTCATTTCACTCTTGTAGTTCACAGTTCCTGCCCTGTTCCCAGGTTTTCTGTGGGGTCTTGGGATAGACAGAATCTCCAAAGAAGTCCCTCTTCCCTCTCCTTCAAATTTGGCTCAGATGCTACCTGGAAGGCCTCTCTGAGGGCCTGGGCCTGCTCCCGGGTACGATTATCCTGCCAGGGCCGGCCTGTAGGACGCGTAGGGCCTGCTCGGAGACTCTCCCCAAAGACATCCAGGTAAAAGAAGACATAATCCCCATTGGTCAGGTTCTCCCTCTGGGCCTGAAGCAGGATCTCGTGCAGCATCTCCAGAGGGCCGCAGATATACACAACTGGGAGCAGGGATATGACAGAGGTACACACTGAAAACACAGCCAGGTCCCCAAACAGCCCCCTCTCCGAAGCATCTGCGTGTCCATCTTTAGCAAGGAGGAGAGTGTCCTCTCAACCACCCAGCAGATGCTCCCCAGCTCTCCCCCTAGGAGCTGAAGTCATAAGTGCCCTGGGGTGGTATGGACCATCTGGCAGAAGGCAGACCCCCAGAGGAAGGAGCTGTAGGTTTTGAGACCCTCCTCTTCCGGGAGCCCCACCTGCTGCTCCCCACCCAGCCCTCCTCACTCCCCCATCTGCTTTGCCTTTCCTTAGGCTCAAGGCACTGCATGCTCAGAATTTCTCAGTGTGAGCTTTACCTGTCTTTTCTAACCAAATCTGCTGAGCCCCCAAACCCATTTATGAAGTCCTCACTCTTTTCATGAGGGGTCTTGGGCCCCAGTCTGAGCTGTCTCTGCTCACAGATACAGATTTTGGAATGGCTATCAGCCACATTCACTACTCCTGGGCCCATATATTGCCTCGCCCCCACCCACATTGTCCCTTGACACAAGTTTCACCCCTCACGCTCTCTTATTTCCTATTTACAACTGCCTGTACCGGCCACAAACTCCCGGCATGTAAAGCTCCAGCCCTCTCACAGGTGCTCTTGCCCACATGTGCGTCTTGATCCCACCAGAGAGTTAGGATCTACCCACTGCCCTTCTCCACAAACAGTTCCCCAGTGCTGGGCTGTGGGCACAGCCACCCTCCTCCCAGCCCCTGGAATAGCCGGGCCACACTCACTGCGCCCGTTGGCCCGGATGAAGTGGGTGGCCTGCTCAGGGCCCCCCGGCTCTCGAGCGTACACCTGGTGCTGCACACTGAGGTTGCTGCCCTGCAGGGCCTCAAAGACGCCCTCGATGGTGAAGTAGTGAGGCCGGTCATCCGTGCGGGCGTCCAGATACAGCAAGGCAGCACGCGCCGTCCAGTTGAAGTGCCCGTGCAGCGTCACTACAAACTCACCCAGCTTGGGCGCAGAGGGGCCAGTGCGCACCAGGGTACGGTAATGCTCATTCTTAGCCGCAAAACCAGAGGCCACAGCACCCGCAGTCAGCAGCGGAAGGTGCCAGTGGGAGGCAAAGCGGGCCACAGAGGCAGCGGGGTACACGCACCCAGGCCCCAACAGAAGGTCGGGGTCATGGTACAGCTTGAGGTCCACAGCGCGCAGCGGTGCCAGGTACTCAGAGCAGGCGCCATCTAGTTCAGAGCTGACAAACCGCAGGTCCACGGGCAGTGCCCGGCCCAGAGCTTCCACCGCTAGTGCCACTGCGGGACCCACGCGGGGCCAGGCCCAGGCATAGCTCAGGTTGCGTTCTGGCAGCACCACCGCCAGCGTCAGGTTCCGTGCCCTCGGAGGACGCACCCCACCTGCCAGGGCTGCCACCATCAGCAGAAGTGATGGCAGGGCCATGGGGAGAGAGCAGCAGCCCCACCACCCCCTGACCCTGGGGCAGCGCTGGCCTACCCGGGCGGCACAGGCACCGCCCAGCCTGGAACGGGGGAAGAGGGCAGGAAGAGAAGTGAGGGAAAGCTCGGTGGGCTGG